>KE372059.1:494228-504760 GCA_000418225.1 Zizania latifolia
ATGGAGTAATATATAAGAGAGTTACTTCATTAGTTTAAAATGTAGCTTAGATTTAAACACATGTATTAAAAATATATAAAAACTATTTGGCCCAGAGTTGATGTAAAGCCCTAATGTGTCAAGAGCGAAACGATGCTACTGTAGTTCCATCATGCGCAGGTGAATTCTGTGTGAAAAGCACACCGGTTTGGATGTTTGAGCTATCGCACGACCACGAGAATTGCATGCGTCTCTCAAACGAGCCGTACTAGACCGGTCATCAAATCATCACGATTCATGGTCCACCCCTTATAAAACTCTGCAATTTCTCGCAGGATTACAGGGTTTCGGTGGGCTGATCAACGGACGGCGTCACATAGAGACCAAAACCAGGGGAGCCACACACAGAGATCGGCGGTGCACCGGCACACGAACGTGCCATGGCCCCACGAGCCAGCCACCGCGCGTCGGTCTCGGTCGTACCGTACGTGCTCCAGTTTTATCGGGTCCCCGCCCCGTCCGTGCACCGCGCGCGCGCGCACGCAGTATCGCGACGCATGGAGCGGCGACTCGGCTCGACCCGACCACGGATCGGCCGCGCATGCCCCCCCACGTCGCCGCCGGATGGCGACCCGCACCGACGCTTGCTCTCTATAAAGGCTGCCGCTAGCGTTAAATACCAACGACACAAACAGCAACCAGCCACTGTTTCCTCTCATCAGATGATCAGAGCGACGGAAAAAAAAGATAGAAGAGAAGAAAAGAAAAATCCCCATGGTTTCTCAGCTGTGATCTTACGTCTGGTATTTGTCGCTCGGATCCAGATCCTACGTGCAAACAGTATAGGAAAAAATGCATGAGAGGAACTGTAAAATACTGTGGCGGGTGCTTTTTTTAAACATCTGTAAAAAAATACAGTAGATAACAAAAAATACTATTTGAAGTTATTGTTTGAGTGACTGTAGCACACTGTCTTGAACAATTATCTTAGATTGTGTTAAAGTATATGATATGTGTGTATATGGTAGTTTCGAGTATATGGTAATAGAAAAAATATTAGACATGATTGGATTATATTTAATTCTTTCTTATCTGTAGATCACCTACCTTATCTTCGCTCGTGTACTCGTATATATATCATCCTCCAAGACTTAATGTAATATCACATGTATAGTCTATTATTAATGGATAGCCAAGATTTACCAAAAGTCAGTGTACGGTGCTTGCGTGACCTTTCTGTTGCAGGTCAGAGGATTCTCTCATGCTTCTCCGTGCATACATTTTTTAAATATAAACTGATTTAAAACTTCTAGTTACTTTAAATTAATTTATTAGTTCTATACATGAATCTAAAACCACGTACATAAGAAAAATTAGAGGGAGAGGCTGAGAACAACAATCTCAAGTGTTGGCTGCTGGATTTGCACCCAGGTGGATCGCTGCCGGAGCTGTGATTCTGTGAAGAGCATATGTATGATCTGGAGAGGCGCGCAGCCGGCCGTCGTTTTCCCGGTGCAACCGCGGGTGCTCTCAATCCCTGGGGCGCTAGCTGCTGATTCGACGAGATTCGCTTCGTTGCCAACCTACAAAACGGAACCCAATTGCTGGCATCAAATTCAGCTACGGGGATATCCTTTTCCTTGCCATGCAAACCAACTCGGCGAAACGATTGTTAACTGAATATTCTGTGCGACCACGCGAAATCCAGCCAAAGATCTGAAAGCTGCCTGCGTTTTTCTCCTTTTTCCGCGCTCGTCAATTGGAATCGCGAGGAAATATGCATGCGACTGCGTCTGTGGCTACTGCCGAGTGCGTGCTGACTCGACTGCATCGATCTGATGAGAGACCGATTACGCTACAGACAGTCAGCGCGTGTGTTCAAGGAAGCGAGTTTGTTTATGCGAAACAACAACAGTGCACTGCATGCTGTCTCCAGTAGTAAATGCATGTGTCACGCAAGCTACGTACGAATCGACTCGCGATTCTGCTAATAACTGACTACTTGAGCAAGTAAGCTGCCCGGAATTATTTGTACAAGCTGGTTATCAGCTGCTTAGGGAAAGCTGCGGACGATCCCCTGTTAACCATTCATTCATACCATTAATCATATATGGCCATTATCTAAAAAACTAATCATACACGACATCATGTGTAGTTAGCACAAGGGAAGCATGATCAGTGGTGGATGCAAACAGAGTAGATCACACGTATGAGCTTGGGTAATTTATTGTGAACTTGAGAATTTCAATCTTGACACCGCGGCTAGCGTTATTAAACTGCACTAACTACCAACGGCTTGAGACCGCACGATCAAAATCTATGGGCTGGCGATTAGAGTTTGTTGAATACCGACAGCCCATCAGGCCCACTGTTTTCTGAACCTTTTTGGAGTGATCAGAGATCCAAACTACCAAAACAGCACTCATTTGGGGCTGGTCACTCCACATGATAGAGAAAGTTTGTCCTAGCTCACATTTAGATCATATACCTTTTATTTAGATAGAAAATTGAGAATTTACCCTCCTAACTCACATGTCATTGACCTAAAATAATATTATATATTAGTAAGATGTGAAGGATAAATTCTTAATTTTTTTATTTAAATAGAGGATACGTGATCTAACAGGAGGTAGAGTTCTGGCAAACAACATCATCGGCTACCTATGAGTAGGGCTAGATAACGAGTCAGCTCTGCTCGTTATGTTAACAAGCTAGCTTAGCTCGGCTCATTAACATAACGAGTAGAAAACCCAGCTCAACTCGACTCGGTTCAGCTCGCGAGCTAGCTTGTTTAGCTCACGAGCCAGTTTTTTAAAAAATAAGTAAATAATAAATATTCAAATAATCACATATCAAACATTAAAATATGAAATAAATAGAGTATAAAAGGTTCTAAAATTCAAACATTCATAGTTACATTACTATTTCTATGATTTCATCAACCCATTACCCATATTATTTGTTTTATACTTCCATGCGATAATTATATTGACCATAGTAATAAACTTATAATAGCAAGTTATCAAATAATAACTAGGCACTAGCAAAAAATAAAATAAAATGATGAGTCTCATACTTTCACATAGTGTTTTGTTGTTGCTTTAGTGGATTGGGTTGACTATTTGGACTGAGCTCGTTAAGCTCGCAAGCAGCCCATAAGCTAGCATGAACTCGCTTGCTATACTAACAAGCTAAAATATATGTTTAATTCATTAAAAAAAAAGAATAAACTGAGCTGAACTGATCATGAGTTGAACGAGCTAACCAGCTACGAGTCCGGCCCTACTGAGGTGTGCGTCAGTCACTTGCCCGATGCGGTGGCCTAACCGCCTAGGCGGACGAGTTGGGCCTGGCCCGTTTGATACGATGAATCGGCCCGTTCAACTCTTGGTCATCGCGTGAGGTTTGACCTGATTCGATCGTTTGCTGGCCCTCGCGTCCTCGCTGAGGCGGACCGCGTGTAACCAGTGAAATGCGAGGGGGGCTCGACTCGGTCGAAAATCGATCGAATTCTACCGATTCGTTCGAATACCACGCATTGCGAGTGGTATGCGATAACCCTACGCGCAACGCTAGCTCGATAGCCTTTTTTTTTTTAAAAAAAAAGAAGCTAACAATTCGAGCCTTGGTTTGAAGGAAAAACGATTGTGATGTACTGATGCGTGTAGGGCAGCTAGTGAGCCTAACGTATTGGACTTGGACCGGACCAGCTCTAGCTAAGCTGCTACATGTTGGTCAAGTTTGCTAGCTAGTTGTCTCCGGCTAACTAGTTAAGTACTACGTTGCATGGTTTTTGGCCGTGGCGTGCGGCTAACTGTCCGTACCATGCACCGACAAGTGACTTTATTAAACACCTGCGGTTTCTGTTGTTTGGTTTTTGCATGCCCCGATGCCCGGATCGACTTGGTCTAGCGTCAATCAGAGAAGGTGAGTGAGTGAGCAAAGTCGTCGCTCCAGGCCAAGACATTGTTCTTCGTTTGTCTGAACACTGCAGGCTCCTGTATGTATGCCTCATTCCGGCAGCTGGCAAGCCTTTGGACAAATATGTAAACTGCCCCTGATCTATCTCATCTTCCATCGCAACAAACTCAACTCATCTTCCAAATCAGAAGAGCTACATACGGATCTTCAGGCGATCGATCTAGCTAAGTCAATAATGGCGTCGTCACAGATTGAGAGCCACCGTGCCGGCGCGGAAATCGTCAATGGCCGAGGGGTCTGGCTGGGTCAGTCGATTATTTGGGCTGCATAAGCATAATTATGCATTCGGAATTCCACGGCAACGGGTGAGACGAGAGCACGCCTGGCCTCTGAAGCTGGACTCTCTCCACGGCCGAATTCTCAAAAAAGAAAAATCTGAACCCCTCTGCATTTCTGCAACCTGAAGCGGACTGAAGCCTGAACATCTTGGCAACAGCCACATCCATTTGTCCGGTAGATTGTTCATGCAGTAGCACAACAGTATAGCTGTAAGGCTAACTTTCGGTAAGCGCGGCGATTATTCAGTCGCACTGAACGCGAAGTGATCGCGAGCATCTGATTCTTCTAACTTTCGCGTTTTATTGCAGATGATGGACACGCCTGCTGCTAGCTGCACGCACCATTTGTTAGTCTTCAGGTGAACTCATTGCTTATCATGTAGCAGTGAAAACATCGTCGCTAGCATTTGTTTAATCGTTGAGCATGCAGATTAATTAGAACTAACAAAAGTTAGTTCCCGTCACCCAAATCTAGAGGAGAGTTTGGATGACGGGCATCTGGGAAAGTTGACGTGATCCCATTTCTCGACAGAGATTCAGAGCAAGAATAAAATAAGTCTAGTCTAGACTCTAGTAGAGGGTTAGCAAGCATTTCTGAAGAATTTCTGTAGAGTCAAAACCAGGCAAGATATTCCTTTTCAAAAAAAAACAGGCAAGATAACTTAGAGAGATCGTGCTTATCTGTAGTAAAGCTGAGTACAAAAGATGGCATCAGGTACTAGTGTCACATCGCCTCACATTTTTTCACTACCAAGATAGCAGCTTCAGATAGATATAAATCCAATGAACACGAATGCAAAGAATCAGGACGTACGACAGAGTTCATGGTGTTGTGTTTCAAACCGGCACTAACAGTCTAACAGAGTAAGAGTGAGCAGGGTGGTTAATTACGTGTAGCTGGTTAATCAGTGGGTCGAACGAACCTTTTGGTAGTTAGTCCGTCATCTCATATCTTCCTAGCTTTACTTTTTTTCAGGGAGAAAATATCACGGGCAATACAACCATGGTGTCATGGTGACATGCAACTGATCCAGGCATGTTGTCCAGTCGACTGACCCACTGACTGTGCCATGCCACGCGCAACGCCGTAGCCAAGTTTCGTTTGGAACATGGAAAATTTACAGTCAATGTAAATGATCATTATGCAAAATCTAGATGTGTCTTCCTGGGACGGACAGGGCGGGGTGTTACGCTATACTAGCACTAACGTGACAGCCGCCGATGCGGCGGCGGCGGCGGAAGCCGGAGGTGTCCGTGCCGGTGAAAGAAAGGCACGGGCATGCGAGCACGGAGCACGCGGTAGGCGGCGTGCTGTTTGCTGGCTGAGATGTGGACAGGGCAGTGCCGCCACTTGGCTCGGTTCGCCCAGGATTGCGGCGGGCGGCATGTGGTGGTGGCGCCGCGCGCGTCGTCCTTTCCACGCTCGCCATCCAAAACGTGCGCGATCTCAGGTTTGCTTGGTTCATGAGACATGAGATTGGAGTGCATGGGGCTGGCCGCTTGTTTTTTTTTGTCGTGTTTAGTTTAAGGACATATGTTGGATATCAATACAATATTTCTTAAATATGTTAGATAATGAGATCTGATTAAATCAGTTGGATGAATCCAATTAACTTTTGGTGGTTTGAATGACATGACTTATTCTAGGTGGTCTGAGTGAGCTTTAATTTGGTTTAGCAAGCTTTAAATGATTTTCTCATGAACCATTTGTTATATTTGTGATCTAAATACACTATTGTGATTATATTTTGATTAAAAATATATAAGAAAAGCAAGTTTTTCTAAATTTGGCCTTATCACATCCACCGTATCGAATCAACCAAACAAAATACAATAGTTCTTAAATATGTATCCCCTTACACTATTAAACTATTAATATTGCACTCAAACCAAACGAACTCCTCGCATCGTCTCCGGCCCCGTCTCGTCGCAGCTGAAAAAAAAACCTTGGGCGCGCGACAAGGGGCATTGCTCGCGTGCCGTGCGCCAACCGCACGCAGCGCGGCGGCAGCTTCCGCCTTCCGGTGAGAGGCGGGCCCGTCGGAGGAAGTACGGCGGCGAGAGAGCGCAAGTGGCCGGACCGGAGACAGGGACGAGGGGACTTGTGCGTGTATGTGCACAGTGTAGTATGCTTTAGCTTCCATGGTGCAGTGTGATGCATTCGCATGCACATGGCTCCGTGGAAAAGAGGCCATCATGGGTCGATCAGGCTAATGATGAACCGATGAAATGGATCAACGGACGAATGATTTGGCGATCATGTAGCGGCTTTTTTACTCGGTCCTTCCTTGCCTTTCCAGTCTCTACACCTATTTTTTCTTTACGCCAGTTCACACACTTCGTGAAATAAAAGGGCATCGGGAAGCAAGGACTATTCTTTTCAAATGAATGAGTAATTTTACTATACATTCTATTGATAGTGATAGATCATAATCCTTTATCTTTATCTTCTTTATCAAGGGTTATAATGTTTCCAGTGTTATCATGATTTATGATTCTAGAGTTTAGAAAGTGCAAAATCATTAAAAAATATATTGATATGAAGATGGCAACCAACTAATAAAAGAGAGATATATAAATTCCTTAATGATGTTTATATCAAAAATATAATACTAATTTACCGTTTAAAACCAATGTTCAAGATTAATTCTAGTTAGTACAATATATTTCCACTAAAATACACTGTAATGTTGGTCTTTCAAATAGCGGCAACAGTCCTTTTCGGCCTCGTGATGAAATACGGCAACTTCACCCACAAAAAGAACAAGACCCAAAATCCTGAATGATTCCCGGATTTTACACCAAAATTTTAATCCTGGGCCGGTAAAGCAGCCGATAGCAATTCGATTTTTTTTTTTCAAAATCCAAGTTTCAACTTTTATAACCCTCCAGCCGTTAACCGCGCCTCAACCAGTTTGCAAACTTGCCGCATCTCACCACATACAGATGCATCAAAGGCCAGAAGATTACTTCCATCATCTGATAAAAATGCAATATTAATCTGCATTAGTTCGCTTATTTAAATATCTTGATACGGCCTTGGATCGGATATTCGGATTGCTGTGGCGCCTGATTGTATGTGAATGCGAACAAAGTCCAGGGCCGAAAGAGGGTGGGCCCGGCCGGAGTTGAGGACCATACGATATCCCAATTGATAATGACTGGGCCATGAAACAGCCCAAGTGTCCTTCGTAGGGCCTCCCCTTGTCAGGAAGCCGCCTGCGCCCAAAGATTCCAGTGTTCTACTGTTTGCCCACCGCTGCCTCCACCCACTTTAACAAAACCACGCCTAAACCGGTTACCAGCATAATCTAGATGATTGGTTATCTTCGTTATTAGGTATAGTTTGGCTATAGCCGGTGGACGGACAACACCGCCGTTATAGGTCCAGTTTAGCTGTTATCTAGCTGATTTTCGTAAACCGATAAATTAAAAGACGGTCTAAAATTAGACGGTAAGACGGTAACTTGTTATCATGGTTTTGTGAATCTGTCTTCAAGATATTTATTTTTTATTAATAAAATAAAACAATATTTTTGTGAGGACTAGTAAATTTCTTGGATTTATCAAATGTTATGCGAGGAACATATGATGGATGCTGTAATTTGTGGGCGAGTAAATAGTCACCAACTCTTATGTATTCTTTGGCAGCATAGTAAAAGTAATACCAACAAGGGAATATTTTCTTTCCATAAATTGAACTGTTTTCAAAAAAACATTTTTTAAAAAAATACACTCCTACAAATGAGCTAGTGCTCGCATCCCACTGATGAGAAATCCCTGTTACTAGTTGCGGTTCAGTGATTATTAGATTAATAATAAAAAACAATGTAGACATAAGATACAAGAAGATTTTGTGTTTCTTTCTTATATGTGTTTTATTATAAGGAGTCCCTTAACTTATAGAGAAATTCCAAAAAAAAAAATGCTCTCAAATGAAACAATTCCCTTCAGAAAGAACACGGGATTGAGACGTGTGACACAATTCTATATTCCTATATAATTTTAGATACCACATATATACATTTTCAGGTTTTTAGCAGCTGCATCATGGCGAAAGAGAAAAAAAAAAGAGAACTTGACTTTCTTTTCCCTTTGAGAGGGATACTGTATCTACCTATGTGGTGCAGTGTGTAGATGGGCAAATGATGGTGCTAGATTTGGGGGTGGTCGGGGCCTGGTCTGGTCACGACGACGACAAAGCCTACGGCCACCCAACGGAGCCCCGTCCATCCATCGCCGGTCGCCTCCAGCCATGTGGGGCCCACACGCTGACGGCGACCTGAAACACGCGACACGTTTCGCCTCCTCGTTGGCTGCCACCAGACGCTGCCCTCTGCCCAATTCTCGTGCCGCCACTGTCCTATGCTACGCTGCATTGCGCTGATTTTGGGTGAGACCGGTAAAATACTTCAGTTCTATTCTCAAGTATATAAAAAGCGATTAATTTCTTATGTTGCTCATATTAAATACGATTATATTATATTTATAGCTAATGAATTTTTATATATGTAAGAGTATATGAATATAGATTGACCTCTAAATCATCAAAATATCAACAATTAATATTTAAAGACTTCCCAGGAAGCCAAGAAATATAAAATCAGAGAAAATTGTTCGTAGCTATTGCTTTGTTGCCGGTACCCTTAACCGGCAACAGTGCTATGACTTCTCTTTGATGGTCACTTTACTTTTACCTTTTAACAGCTTAACATCTGTTGCTAGTACCTGGAATAAATGTGCCTTAATCTATAAAATCAACTGATCGCTTTTGCCCGTACTCTCTGTTCGATGTCACCTTTCCTTTCGCATACTATAGTTAAATCAACGACCAAACGATGCTAATAAGTAATAAAAGAGACAACGCTGCTGATTTCTTATACGCAATTCTAATCTGGCATGTTGTCCAATTCTTCAATTAATCAGTTCAATTCCAGCACTGGTTTTAGCTTGACTGGCCCTGACATTTCAGAGACCCAGAGTCCAGAGTGAAACTTATTTTCATAACAAAAACATTGATGATTATATGTTGATGATGTACTATATCGAAAGAAACAAAAAAGACAAGGAAACAACATAATATGCGGACTAACATAACAACATATGGATGAACACCTAATACTTAATTTGTCATGTTTAATGGTCATATTCAGATAGAGCTCTCTTCATTTTGGAAGTTCAGGGTGGCCACCCTACTCACTCCCTTAGTATCAGCCCTGGGTTTTAGACAATATATTGCTATCTTACCCATAAAAAATGTATTTTGCATTTTCCCCTATGATATAATAAGGAGTCAATTATAACATGGAATCAAGAAAAGGTGACGCTATACAGTAATAACCACGAGCTGAGCTTATCTTATCCGATCATCTCATCCTCTTTGTCCGACACCAGCATTCTCGTCACTTTCACGTATGCATCTACTAATCAAACATGACCCCACCGGCCACTACACTAGCATTATTAGAAAACTATGCCACTGTCTCTGTGTGTTGGGATAAGCCATTGATCTCCTTTGATCTGTTTTCTCATGCTGTACAGTGCATAGCCAACAAAGGTTCAGGGTTTTGGTTCTACAGAAAATTACCGTGAAATTTATTTGTTCCAAATATAACTTGAAGTTTTTCTAGACATCTACGCTAAAACACATGACTGTTTTCGGTGTTTTGGGATGAAATTAAAAATAGAAAGCCTATTAAATATAAAAAACATGCTAGCCTATATCAGGCTAAGTACAACCGAAAACATCATGATTGTTTATTGATCAAATAATATACCGAGGAGCATATCTACAAAAGAGACAATGAACACCCTAACTTTTGGATTATCATGTAAAAATATATGAACTAACATGTAAAACTTAGCATGCTACGTGACTCATGCATATTCGGGGCCAAAGTGGCTCCCCTGCCCCTCCTAAAACGCTTACTCTTGCAAGGACATTCGTTGCTCTTTTTTCTCATGGATGAGATAAACTTAACTTGTTCTAGGCATCATATTTGGTCATTTGGATACGAAGATATGTTACTCCATCTGTCCCAAAATACAACAATTTCTATCATTCAAATTTTATCCTAAATATTACAACTTCTATAACTTTTCTCACCCAATCTTCCCGTTTTATCCCTTCTGCTGTGCCTGCGCAATGCAAAAATTAATTCCCTAGCTATGCCTACGCAACAGCAAAAGGACAAATCCCCTTCTGAGTTCTCCCGATCTCCATTCTGCTCCCATCTTCCAGCGCCGATCTCCAGCGAGCGTCGATCTCCGGGCGAGCGCCGGTGTCGGGCGGGC
>KE372059.1:542329-595970 GCA_000418225.1 Zizania latifolia
CGAACCGGAGCTCACGTTGTCCGCGAGCTCGCGTCGTCCGTGAGCTCGCGCCACCCGTGTCGCCGGAGCTCGCGCCTAGCGCCCCGCTATTTTCCCCGCTCATTGTCTAGGTTTATCCCGTTAGATTTCAATCTGCTCCACGTGGCTCCTATCTGAAAGAGGGTCTCACATATCAGCGTTTGATGTCCGCTCACATAGAATTTTTTCCGGGGTCAGGCTCCTGCGCGCCCTCCCTGGCTCCCTCTCGTCTCTCTCAGCTCCTGCGGAGATGCATAGCAAAATGCAAGCGACCAAACGTACGTAAATCACAATATATAATAGGGCAAATTTGCTACAGAAACGTAGAAGCTGCTGCATTTACTCTGGAGATATATAAATTATTGCGATAATCAGAAAAAAGAAAAAATACGTGGAATCTAGATTATATATGTCTAGATTTGATATGAAAGATAGAATTTTGAACAGAGGACTAGCACGGCTACGGCCAACAAGAGAAGGCACCTCACGGGCATCGTCGATTCGTCGTTGCCATCTCTATCAGTGATGCCTATGCTAACTAGCTACCTTCTTCTGCGCTTCACGCTGCAGGTGATAGCTAGTGCATATATGCCAGCTATGCAGGGCCTTTCTTAACTTTACAGAGGGAAGGAATTGTGTTAATTTGTACGTTTCGATCAGTACGTCCGTGTAGCTGTCGGCTGCCGCAGTTCACACGTGCCGATCGATAGCTAGGTAAAGGGACAAGGAGAGATTTGTCTCTTGTAATAAATAATACTACATGCATGCAACCATCGATTGATCCGGTGATATCTGCCGCGGCCAGCGAGTGGCCGGCACACCTGCATGCCCGCGACACGGATCGGGTACGTAGTACGTACTCGAGAGCAACTAGCTAGCTAGAGCTCAGGATAAGGCGCGACGCACGCACACGGCACACGTGTGTGGCGGCGGCCAGACCAGGCCGGCGAGAGGAGTAGAGGACACCGGTTAACTTATTGGGGCCGGATTATGTCATGGGCCGCGGCCCGCCTGGCCCGGCCCATACTACGCCGTCCCACACCGGCGATAAGTTTTTTTTGGCGGGGAACATGCAGAGATTAGTTGGGTCAGTGTAGACTAGTTGCAGATTTGCTGATGTGACCAACCCACGAGTTCTTCATATTCTGAGAAAAATTCCGCTGTCATTTTCTAACCTGAGTGTGCAGATCTGGAAGCTAGCAAGTAGCAAGCCAACGGAATCAGATCTATACCAGCATCTATCAGCATAATATGTCTAATGTCTTCTTCTGGTTTAATTTCGTAATTTCCCTGTTGGAATCAAAAGATTAGGTAGAGTTTGATGATCCAATTAGTCCCCAATCCATTATTGGCCTAAAGTTACTTAGTTGCCTCCATTAATTAATTGCTGCCCAGCACTTGAACCACAAATAGAAGTAAGTAAACAGCATGTCATGCAATGGAGGCAGCGGTAATTTTGTACCCTCTTCGTCGTCCAAAAATAAAAAGGCTTATAAATTTTTGACATGCTCTCGGAGTTTTGACAATTAATTTTTTCCACGCAATATCATCAACACCTATAAAAGTAATATCATATAAAAATATTTTTATATACGAATTCAACTATATCATATGCATATCACAAAAATACATTCTTTTAGCTTAATTATTAATCAAAATTAAAAGATTGATTTTTTTCAAATATGTGTATACCTTATATTTTTGGACGGATCGAGTATGCACTTCTTTAGGTATGTAAAGATGATTAGGGAACAATTGCTTAAAAGAAAAGAACAAACTAAAGCTAGATGATCAACATCATCACAATGAGGGACAGAGAGAATCAAGAAAGGGAGTGGTAGCATATGTTCTGTTATTCTCAATCGCACTAGCAAGCAAAATTCGCCTTGCAACTTCTTTACAGGACCGAATCAAAAACACATGGGGGAGCCTAACATGAGGTTTACTTACCTACACATGTGCATTTTTAGTTAAATTTTCTTTCCATCTCTTATATATAATTAAGGTGTTTTCATGTATATATTCTAGCTAGCTGGCTTAAGTGCGCGTGATAGAGAATCAGATCACAATCACTTTTTCTATTTGCTAAACAATAATTGTTTTGTTTGTTGCAAGTTAAAAGAGAAAGAGATTAGAGGGAACAAGAGACGGCCAAACTCTCTCTAATTATCTCTTGTTTTATGCTTTCTATCACCTAATGAAAGGGACATATATATATATATATATATACACACACACAGACACACACACACACACACACACACACACACACACACACTACCTGGATCTTGCTCTCATATAACTAAGTTTCTAAACACACACACATATATATACAAACATCTTTTTTTCCTTCTCTGAACATCAAAACGTTCGACAAAACATGATCAACTTGTCCAACTAGCTGCAAGAGCTGAACTCATGCCTTAGTTTAGAGATGAAACGAATATTATTGTTCGTAGTTAGGTAAACAAACAGACGCACAAATAATGGGCACGCATATATTAGCTAGTTTTTTCTGAAAAGTTAGAATAATAAGATAGAGAGAACTCACATATTATGATTCTTCTTATCTCTTTTCCAGATGAAGTGCTAAAAGACAATACAAATTAAACAAACGGGACATTAACTGCAAAACAAAACAAAACAAAAGAAGAACGTACCTAACTCGTTCATCAAGATTTTTATGAGGAAAGTTCGTTGATGCATATGTTCTCTTACTACAGAGATTCCCAGCAGCAGCAATTATAGAAGTAGGATTATGCCCTATAAAGACGAACTACATTAGTTCGTGTGTGTATATGATCAGACCAAGTGAGAAGAAGCATCTTCCAAAATAAAATTCTATGATGGTACATAAAGGTTGCATACTTAAAAAAAGAGACGTACTTACTTTGTTTTATAAAGTTTCATATTATAAGTCGTTGAGTTATTTTATAAATCAAACTACTTGAATTTTGACCAATTTTATAAAAAATATAATAACAACTATAATATCAAATTAGTTTCGTTAAATACACCATTAAATATGTTGAATTATTTGATATTGTAGATGTTCAATATATTTTTCTTTATACTTAGTCAAAGTTAAATAGATTTAATTTTAAAGAATTAAATATCTTATGATATGAAACGGAGAAATATTTCAAGCACGTACCATGATTAGGGATGTCAATCAGGTATGAAATAAATTCATTTAGGAGGATCAAGAAAAATAATTACCACATTTCAAATTAAATGCATGGGCCTTAAATATCTCATGATTCATACATTTAATTTGGTCATTAGGCTAAACATGCCAGAAAATGAAATTAATTGGTGGAAAAAAATTAATAATACTTCATGAGGTGCTAGGTACTTCCTTAGGTCACGAATACTTGTGTATTTTGACCTTGACCAATTAATTAATAGAGTTTGACTCACAATGTCAGAATCATATGTGTAATAACGAGCCATATGTGATGACAACATCTCTAACGGTTCGTTAAATGAACCATTAGAAGTGAGACCGCAGAGATCCATTGAGGATGCCCCATCACAGATGAATCGTCATTTGTGATTGTGGTGATTATGCTCTGTTACAATTCATCTATAATGGATTATAAAGTGTACCCACCATCGATGATGACCCATCTACGACGGGTTGTTAGATTCGACCCATTATAGTCTCACAGATGATGTGTCTTAATTTCATCCGTCACAGATGACTTATACTTATTAACTTATATATGACGAGTCATCTTCATAGGACTTATTACTATAATATACTTATCCTTGTTTGAAGTGGTTAGCATCCTAGCCATATCTACGTAGATTTTAAGTCAAGGTGGGTGTGGGGATTTTTTGATCTATTTTGAATATAGAGTTTTCTAGTTTGTTAAACAATTGTGTCAATGTATACGCGTTTTCTTTTTTTTATAGAAATCTATGTTGCAATGAAATTTATTTACTTTTCAACTAATTTTAAATTTGGTCATATATTAGATGTTAGATAGATCAAAGTTGGATGTATGACAACCGTTTAAGCCAAGATTATAGGAACGAGGTTGTTGACTTTCTAATAGCTGTAGAGGAGAGGACAATCATGCGGAATGAATATATGTATTGTCTTGTGTAGATTGTGCAAATGAGAAGATGATTGCAGATAAAGTATAGAGTATATGCTAGATAGCATGAGGTTCAAGGTTCTTTAGTACCGGTTTGTAACAAACCTCTACTTATGGTAGAGCACTATCATCAATATCGGTTGGTGTCACGAACCATTATAAAGAATCATATGTTCCTATTTAAATCCTTGTTCCTTCTCGCACACTTTTTTGAGTCAAACCAGTAGGAGAGGATCTCGCACACTTTGTCCCCACGAAAAATAATGCAGCCAGGAGCTTGAAGGGAGGGGGAGGGGTGTGTGTGATGTTGGAATAAAGTTTATACTAATTGAAGTTCATGTTTTGTGTGTGTAAGGAAGAACAGTAACACAACAAAGCACTCTCTACAGGTATCGCTTCTTTTGTTGTATTATTGACTATTTTAGTTTTTCCATTCATTCGCTTCAAGAGAAGGACAAGGCAACCGAGATTGAACATCACGAGTAGCATATAGTAGTATTTATTGAGTAGCTGAAATTTTGTGTTCCTTGAGATAGGTAGAGTCTCAACTTTGAACAATAGATGCCTTTTAATAGTTCGTTTTGACAAAGTGCATTTGGGATTAAGCTATAAAAATCTAAATATGCTAGCTCTGATACGGTTAATTTGGGTGCAAAATTCTAAAATTAAATGGAGTTCAAGTGTATGTAGTTGTATGTAAACTTACAGATGTTGTTTTGTTAGATGCTCTTCACTAGGAGTGGATTTTGAATTTGAAATTTCATCATTCTGTATATCACAAGCGATCAGACAAAAAGTTTGGCTCAAGTAAGACCTGATTCTCAAAGAGTAATACTTATCAGTGATAAATAACACCAGTTATTAATGCCATCAACCGAATAGATAGTGCCAGTTGATATATCTAACTAGTATTAATAACACATAATTAGAACTGGGTGGTTGAACCGATATTGATATCTATGAGTATCAATCTCGAATTACCTATACTGTTTAATAACCCATACTAAAGGTGGTACTGTAGGTTGTTTCTACAGTAGTGAGATTATATAATATGTAAAATATGCCGGCAACAACTTAACAAGTACATATACCACCTTTCTTCTCCCTTCAATATATCCATATACATGTTGCACTTTTGCTAGAAAACTAGCGGTGCTCTTTGGAACAAAAGGACAAACCTAGCAATGCATATTATACCTGCGCAGGTGCATACATTACAAAAATAATTGCACAATAAACAATACATCTAATTATATTAGTACTAGGGTGATAATAAATCAAAATGCAATATGAGTTATATCCATACATATGCGAAACTTCTTGGGGCCTGAAATTTGCTCAAACTATGATCAACTCCCCATCAATTAATTATAATTCAAAACAAATCTGACATATTATAGACCACAAAAATATGTCAAGGTCAATTTATTCCATGAAAGCAATATGAATTCAACTCGTTACAAAGTAAGTAGCAGAAGTAACCAAAACTAAACAATTTTTGCTGCTCTAGGAAGAAAAAAACTTAGTTTAGTCCTTTTGGATGCATTTGAAGCACAAGGCAAGCCAACAAGTGAAAACACACACACAGCTAAAGAAAGGGGAGTGAGACATTGATAGTTAATGTACAATACTAACTTTTTACAGTTGAAAAATATCTGATGCGCATCAAAAGCTGTGATGAACCATGATTTGATTATAATTATACTTCGATTAAGGTGCATTAATATTGACTGAATCCAGCCATGCATGTTTAGCTAGGCTCTCATTCTGATGTCAGCACAATCAATATATACCTTTACCCCCGTCTTTTTTTTTGTCCCGGCCCTTTTCTTTTCTTTCCACACCTTGGTCTCTTCTATAGTTCTATCTCGGAGTTAATAATTTGGTCTTTGTTTTTCATTGAGGCAGATCTATACAGATCTCTTTAATCTTTTTCTTCTCCCAACCGTAGTACGTACGTACATTCTCCAAGAAAGTAACAGTGTATATTCAACAAGAGACCACCCTAGTGAAAGAGACTGGGTTAGTTTTCTTTTGGTATTGAACACTATTTACCAGCCTTGTAGCTACTATCCATGATGATCCTGGCAGTCAGGAGGCCAGTATGGGTAAGGCCATTCTGTCTCTTGGGAATGAGGAATTGATGCTTCCTGAAATAGATCAGGAAGAGGGGGTCAAAAAAGGAACAGCTCAAGTGAAGAGCAACAGTTGAATAAGTGAGAAAGATACGGTAAATATTACTTGAAAGAAAGCATCTCATATGTCCGTAGGAAAATAATTCAAAATTTTCAAAAGTTCCATTAATTATCTCATTTAATTTACATTCCAGAAGATACCGGCAGCATTTGATAAGTTGTGGCCAAAGATTATGTGTGAGAGATATAGCAGCTTCGACGGTAGCAATATTAATTGTGCTGGGACAATATTTCATTAGTCTCTCATATATAATTCAACACATGACGACAGAGGAGGAATAAATTGTAAGACAACTCCTTCTGGCACTTATTTCAGGGTCAGAATTAGGTCCTCCAATATAAGGCGTTGCATTATATGTACGAAAAAAACACAGCAAAGATCGATCTCATCAAATAACCATGCAATATACGTATCATTAATGCACTGTTTTCTTCACTACTGTCTAATCATCCAAGCAAATTTCGACATATTAAACAATATTTGATCTATATTAGAACGAATACTTTGGAAATGCTAAGATCGGTCTTCCATTACAATGTAATGTAATATGAGAACGACTTCACAACAATTAATGAAAACGAATTCATCACAATATTCTCTAATCCACCTCATGCATGGTTTAATTCAGTGTGAATTCATTCATAGAAAAGAGAGAAAGAGCAAGGAACGAATGATATTTCCCTCATTTTGATGTTTTCACAAGAGATAACAGTAAGCAACTATACTATAACATATAGGACATACAGTCTGAAAAGCGAGGAGGGCAGCTACCGACACGGAGAGAAAGCTCTCATTTTCACCTATATGGTCATGAAAAGCAAGGAAAGTGTGGTCTTGTTTTTACGCTAGCCTTTGGCTCCCCTTTGGCACTCAAAAGCAAAGCAAAGAGTGGTCCTTGTTTGCATATGTTCATGATGTTTGTTCTATCTCACTAGGACTGAAGATTTCTCCCTCTCCCTCTCTCTCTCGTCTGGGCATGGTTGCTCTAAAAGCACATCTAAAGCCTCCTTTAGTTTTTTTTTTTAAATTAACAGAATTTGAACTAGTTTCCATAAAATTATTGTGAAATATATTCGTTCCAAAGAGCCCTAAAATGACGAATTTTAAAATAGAGAACAGGAAAAAGCTGTCAAGGTGAAGAAAGTGTTAGCTAGGACGACAAAGAAACTGAGGCCCACACTGAAGTTTCCTCGGAACCCCCCTGGAGCAGTCCAACATATATTATATTATATGTTTGAATCAGTGTAACTAAAATTATACTATCATGTTAGGCTGGTACTAATATTGTCAGATTAAAACTGTTTAGAAAGGGACAGATGCATGCGTCTAACATGCTACGATCGACGTACGTGCATATATGTACATGCATATCAATTCATTAATTAGATCTTTGCAGGCATGCTTATTCATTAGATATTTAATTAATTAGATACAAAGATGAATGGAGCTAGCCTTGCTTGTAAATTATATTCTTATGTTTTGTTATCGGCTTTGACCTAATGCTGTGGAGGCAATCAAATAGAAATGGAGAACTTACTCCTTTTGTTCCCGAAGATGTGCAGCCCATTATCAGTTCCTCCAAGCCAGCAGACCTGCGGTCAAGCTTTTGCTGCTGCTGCTGCGGCTGCTGCTGCATGTTGGTTGTTAATTATGTTGGGATGGAACAGTAGCTAAAGCGTTCTTTAAGTAAAGAGCAAAAAGTATATACATATTATAATACATTGCACTAACATCTCAACGAAACAAACATGGTCTCTTCATATTACAGATTTACCTAAAGTACATGCATAGGAACACTGGAAATTAAAAAGCAAAGTGATGTCTCATCTTACAAATATGAGCAAGCAAATAATCCTCCCAGAATCGTACTTTCAGGCTTTATATAGATGGTCTAGAAATATACATTTTTACAAACCTTCATTGCCACCCCCCTCCCCCAACACACACAAACAAAAGCAGCTGGGGCATACAAAAAAAGAGCACATTTCATCTAGAGAACATACGACACCAAGTTAGCCGAGCTGAACATCCATATGTAGAAAAGCAATACAAACAACTATAACTAGAATGAAAAGAAATATCTATATTAGATATCACAATTAGTTGTATAAATTGTTGGCAATATTCATGTCTACTACATATAAAAAGGGCTGTTTTGACATCCCCGATCGAATTATTTTATTAAAATTGCAAGAATGGTTTTTAGTATATTTTTAGAAAACTACCTGCCTAGAGGGTCTTCTAGGACAGTAATTAATGCGTAACTTGCAGGAGATAAAAATGTGAGCTTTTAACAAAGCTGTGCTAATTAAGTTTGTCTAGATGAGAAGTACCATATGTATCTAGTCCATTGCTTGCTTTAAAGATGAGAATATTTTTGTTGGAGACGGTTACCTCTTACTTAATTTTAAAATTCTAAAGATGTGAAGATATTCTTCATGCATTTATGTTTTCCGATAGTGCCAGCTAGAAAACAAGAGAAATAATTCAGGGAAATTAAATGTATAAGATAAAGATGAAATCACACCTGAAATTTGTCATGGTGGAGAAGGATTGCTGGCACATGGAATTGATCATGATCAAGAACGACAGACGCGTGATGCATTGCTGGTGGCACTATAGTTGAGACAGGGTTCATCGGCCGGCTGATCAGGAAGGCCGTGGCAGGCACCGCCGTCGTGGTTGCAAGCAACGGCCGGTGTGCCTGCTGTTCCTGGTTAGCATGCTGCTGCTCTGAGCTCCCAAACTGATCTGAGGGTACCTGATCACCACACATACCAACCTGTTCGATGCAGACAGATGCATTCTTAATTTTTTGTATATATAAGCAAATGGAAAAGAATCAATGCAATATATACATGCATAGCATTTCCATTATATTTGTCTTTTGTCCATTCCCTTTCAGTTAGAATGTTACAGGAGGACATAATATTGAGCTTTCTTGAAATATACACATTTTCTTTTGGTAAGAGAATGGATTGACCAAATATATTCTAATTTTTGCTTTCACGGTGGGTGGACCGTGGATGGTTTCTAGGGTTGCTTGCGATCTGAGTAAAATGATGTGAGGCTCGAACTAATTAAAAGGGTCCATGCGGTGTGATGTATATCTCATATTTTGCTTTACATTGGCGCATCCTACCCATTTGGTCAGCTACGCCCGAACCGCTCATCCATACGCAACAAAGGAAGCTCATCTAATCAAACAGAAAGTGTGTATGTATATCAATCTGCACCTAAAAAACAGAAAGTGTGAGTATATATCCGTGCGTGCGTGCGTGCATGGGAATATGGACCATGGCTTATTTGCATGATCTGCGCGCATGACGTACGTGCACTGCGCCTAACAAGAATCTCACTTCGAATACTGATTAAGATGCATGCAGAAGAAATGTGCAGATTAAGATGCATGCAGAAGAAATGAGCAGTAGTTAAGTACTGTGGCTAGTAAGCTAGTTACCTCCTCAAAGCTCTTTCTGAGAGGCGCGAAGCTGAAATGGTCCACGGACTGCTTCAAATTCTGCATCTCGATGGCCGCGGCGGCGACGGCGTAGCCGGCAGGGTAGGACGTCGCCGACACCTCGTGGTCTCTCGACGAGCAGCTGCCGCTGCCGCTGTCCTTCCTGCGCTGCTCCTGCACGGTCATCGTCGTCGCAGCACTGGCGGCGGCGGCGGCGCCGCGGTCGCTGGACCAGCTGCACTGCCTGGGCTGCGTCTGATAGAAGATCTTGCACACAACCAGCTCCCCCTCCTTCTCCTCCTCGAGGTCGCCGAGGTGGTACTGGTGCATCACCCAGTTGGTTTTCTCCGGTTTGCGGTGCTTGCCGAAGTTGGTGTAGAGGACAAGTATCTTCTTGCATCCCTTCTGCCGGCCGTTCACCATCACCGGCCGGGTCTTGCCGGTCTTGTGCCATCTCGTCTCGCCCTTCTGCACGTCGCACTCCGTCTGGATCTTCCGCCGCTTCCTCGTGCCCGTCGTGTACGCCTTGGACGGGCGGTGGAAGAAGTGCTTGCTCAGGCCGTCTCTTGTCACACCTGCTCGATCAGCACAGGGCACAATTAATTAGCTGCAAGTGCAAGATAGAGCTTTGTTAGATCGGGGTGTAGAGAGAGCCGTGGGTGGCCTGTGTTTCTTGACAGATGCAACAAACCTCTGAAAAAGAGAAGTGAAAGAGAGGAAAGAAACCTATTTGGAAACTTCAGAAGCATCTTACCATCATGACAGAGAGGAGAACGAGTGGGAGATGAGACTAGGCACAACTTTCCATAAACAATAGTTCTCTTTGCATATACCCAAGAGCACATGGAGAGAACACTAAGAATAGAGGGGAGAGCACATCAAGAACAACAAGAGAATATATGCCATATCCCAAATCCAAAACACGACCCATAATTCATGGCGAAATACCAACATACAATATATATCACTCCATGGAAAGCAAAGATAAAATTTGCAAAAGGCAAAGAATATATCCGTATCAAAACTATATGGGTGCAATAATGTTTCTGCTAGCTCATGGCTTAGCTAGCTATAACTGACTATATCTTAGTTCTCACTCTCACCTGGAAGTTTCTCAGGGTGGGTGTAGCATATGCCGTCCTCCCCTTCTATTGTGGGTATGAACTCATCGATGAGAGGGTGAGATCTCGAGCCTTCTTCCCTCACTTTGGCCTCGAGGTGCTCGATCAGCTCCTGGTCCGTCGGATCAAACTTGACGCCGGCCGGCAGCCCCACCCAATCCTTCTTGCAGTTACACCAATTAATTCCATCAGACCAAGTTGCACCATGAGGCAGCAAGAAACCCTCAGGGCCTAACGCTACCGAGGTGCAAGTGCAAGTGTTCAATTACTGAACCATGTAGATAAGGCCAAAGCGAAGTTGATCACTTCACATATACACACATACCGGTTTGCAGTCGAGCTTGTTACCGCAGCTGGGGCAGTGTTTGGCTGAGGAGATCCGGCGTTCTTCGAGCTTCGCGTCTATGAGCTCCGAGCTGCTTATGTTCCCCCTATTCATGCCTGATTCATATGCGTCCGGCAAATTAAGGCCGTGTTCATGCATGTGTAGGCCAGCCGGCGTCCTTCTTGGCTCTTGCTAGCTAGATATAGAGCTGCAAAGGATCAAACACGCATACAGTTGTTACACACAATTCAAGAACAAGAGATCATCGAAATCAAATAATAGAAGGCAGGAACAAGAGGAAGCAAACCAAAGAGGGCGAGTAGAGGAGCAGTAGAAGAGCAAACAAGAGAGAGGAGTGTGGGAGAGTACATATAAAAAAAATCGAGGCAGGCAGCCTGCTGCTTTCACCAGTTTAATACAAGAGAGAGAATGCAGAATTCCTGCCTACTTTAACTGAAGCCACACCTCTTGAGGAAAAGTTAAAGGGTCCCCCTCCTTAGCCTCCTTGGCGCGCGCTCTCTCTCTCTCTCTATATATATGTATATATATGTATATATATATATGTATATATATGTATATATATATATGTATATATATGTATATATATATATCTCCCTCCTATCATTTTCTCTGTGGCGTTAATTTAAGCATAACACATAGCACACAAACCCCTTTTAGCTATGCTAAATTGAACCGCCTGTAAGATGACGCCTCACCATGCAAGCACCTTTGGTTTAGAGACGTTTAACGCTGATGCATGTATATTTATTTAGATGACTTGAGACTGGCTACCTCACCACATCACAGTTGTTACTGCAGATTCCACTGCGCTCACTTACACGCAGCATAAAGCACCTAGGAGTGGAGGGCTAACTAGGTGCTAGTAGACTCAAGGTAGCATTGCCATACACCTCTCAAAGCTGTTAGCACGCAAAAGGAATCCGATGTCTAAACAAAAAACGACTTAATCCAGATAGCAAGGACCCAAGAAAAATGCTTAATTAAGACTTGAACAAAGTAATCATGTGAGTATTGGGCAGGGAAGAAATATTTCTTCCACATTCCCTTTCGCAGAAATGATGGAAAAGGATATTTCTTTCCAATGCACAATAATGGGGTTCGCAAATTGCAGTAGAAAGAAGATATACGGAGAGTTGTCACATGGGCATATGGAGGAGGCCTTGTGCCCGAATGATGATACTTTTTGGCATGAGTCTGTGGAGACTAGCTAGAGAGATGCATGGGTCATGAGAAGGGTGAATCCCAGAGCTTGCTTCCCACCCAAGGCAGATGAAGCAGCACAACACTTGATGGGCCCCAACAAGGAGGTTACATATAGACAAGCTCAGGCTAGAGCACATAAAAATATATACTCGTGTTACCTCGCATGCCTGCCCGGGGGGGCAACCTTCTCTAGCAAGCACGCCCCTAGCCATACGCAGGCGCCCATTTTGCTGGCTTTCAGACGTCCAAAACTACCTTTGAGTCAACAAGACTGCCGGCCAGCATCTAATCCAGACAGAACGGTGCTAAAAATCTCATGAAAAACCGTCTGCGCTATTCTCAGGTTAAAACCCTTTTTTTGATACCAAGGGCAGGAGCTCAGGTTAAAACTAACATAGACTGCGCTACTATATAAAGTGCAGTACTGAAAGGTCTCTGGCAATGAACCAAGAAAATTAACTCTCGCAAGTTATAGCTCAGAGTGTTGTACCTCGATCTGATACGGGAGGACGATTGATCCAAGGTGTATGTGGCCTCCTGCAACAGTACACCCCCGTCTCCAGTTTCGACACACGCTGTCCAAGCTGTCACTTGAGCGATAGCTTAGGTGGGCACATCCAGCAAACCGAGGAGGATGCAAATCGAGCGAGCAGCAGCTGGGGGCCTGGGGCTGGGGCCATTCGCCCCAGCAGCACTGTGCGCCACATTCCTGTCATGGAAAGCGTGGCCCTGACCAGAACAGCGGAGCTGGTGCCCTGGCCCCCACCGGGCAGCAGCAGCGATGGGGACCCCGGGCTGGCTGTTGCGGTGAGGTGGGGTTAGCTCGATCAGATCGATATTCGATACGCCCGCCCAGCCTGCCTGTGGGCGCGCACGACCACGAGTCCACGACGGCCTCAGGCCCAGAGAGACCAGGTGCAAATTGACAGTGGCGATAAGGTTAGCTTGGTTAGGTTCAACCGTACCTGGACTGGACTGTGCCGCCTCCTCTGCAATGTCTCCTCTTCCTGTTCCTCCGGTTCGTTTCGTCTGCTCGCGCGCGCGCGGTCGCCTTCGCTTACCCCTTACTCCACGAGTAAATCCAGACCAGGAAAATCTGCCTCATCTGTCGAACTGCTGCCTTCCTGCCTGCTCCGATCAGTCCACCTCCCCTGCCGTGTGTTGCATTGTGCCTCTCATGCCCAGATCAAATCAATGCCATTATGATCTGATAACTCCCTCCCAATGTCGACACGTACGACATCTTGCTCGCCTGCGAGAAAATTCCAGCCCGACCGTCTTGGAATTTGGCAGGGCAGATTCATCAACATCATTAGGCAAACGCATTGTTAATTACTCATTGACTCATTGTCAGCAAAATGATATGGTAGTAACACCTCACAGGGGTTCACAAATATCAGCCATGACTATTGACTATGACAATACTGGTCTTCTGGTTTTATTCCGCATGATACATGAGTTTCTCGGAATGATACGAGGTCAATTTGTGTTTATAATATACACTTGGGAGTCATGGTTCTGGCCAACCAACGGACCTGTTACAAGCTCATAATAATTGCAATTGTATTGCTTGGCATACGTGCAAAATATGATGCATAAGTCACAGCAACTACGTACGTATATTGTATACTACTATTCATTAACACACGGTACCAAACCAATCTGCAATGGGTCAAGAGTAAGGTAAAGAACCTGAACAAACAGGAAATTCTAGATCAATTCATGTCTTCGGTTGAATGTCATGGATGCAGTCGCATTCGCACAGGCAGCTTCAACCGATCTCTTTCTGATGAACTGACCGTTCACCTGTGCATGTAGACAAATAATGTAAGAGACAGCTCTGAAGTAGGTAAACTAAGCCATATCTTCTTTGAGCAATTTAATCTGTATGCATGTAGTAAAAGCCAGATTTATTACCTACCAACATTCCTTGAAAACACTTAACCACCTAAAGGGGGAAAGTAAGATGAAAAACAGACATCAGCCAAGGGAAAGAAGATAGTCTGTCGCAGTTTTACAGTTGGTCCATTGAACCTGTATATTCTACCTGAAAACTGATAGAAAATACAAGATCAAGAGGCCAACCATAACATGCCGTGAGCTTTCAAGGATCAGTCACAAGTTTATAACGCATAACAAATTCATTGCATAAAGGAGTATAAAGGTCATACATAAAACCGTGCAGCTTGCATCTGCTGCGGTCATGCTCAAAGCACAGGCAGTACAGGTTCCCCTCCCATGCGCCATGAGCCCATGAGGACTTTTAAACATCATCAAGCACAAGCCACCCGCACATGCTTCCCTTGATGGTTATTTAAGTATTTACCTTATTAACAAGAAGGGTCCAACAATCATTAGCTGATCACACTGCAACAGCTACTTTATTGAAAGAAGCAACGTTACATGAAGAACTGCATGAAAATTTGAGGCCACCAGGAAATTGAAATGGCAAAGATTATTTACCAGTACAGCCATTTCCCCATCTGACATGCTTGTACTAAAACAGGAAGACACAGAATAATAGCAGTTAAGTGGATGTGCTGTTTCACACACATGTCCAGTTGCTTCAGAATACTGTCTTAGTGTCTTACTTCAAGCAATGTAAACTTTTCCAGCTAAAACAGGGGAATATGACATATTTGTATAAGGAATCAAATAGAAATCACTTAAATACTTAAACAAGGGGAATATTAATCTGTTTTGCTCCTAATGCTCACCACCAAATGGCACAGTATGGTGGGCCATTCTCAGGACGTAAACAGTAACATCATAACTGGGAGGAATTGCAAACTGATAGCACAAGGGACAAAGTTGTTTTAGACAATACCATCAACAATTAAAGAATTTAATTGGCATAGCACAGAAACAAACATTAACTAGCACACCAGCCAACGATACAAAAACGTGTTACTGTAATTGCACAGCGGATATAACGCACTTGACTGCAAGGATTACATTGCAATATCTCCTTAACAAGCTAATGACTAATCTATACAGGCTCTCTACCCAATGAGAGTGATCTGATCAAACCTCAAATGAATAACTGTGGCAAAAAAATGATCAACTCTATTGAAGACCCTACACAAACGACCACAATGACCAACCAACCACCTTCATAAACCAACCCTACGTATACACCAACCACATGCTCGAAATCTAGAACTGTCTATGATCAACTTGTCCTAAATCACCTATCGATATCGAAAACTCACAGCCCAACATGCAGATCTGGACCATCTGACAAGTGACGACCTTCAGACAAGAAGATATACCCATATACCTGCTACTCTCTATGAACTGGGAGTCTGGGACTGGTAATTCATCAAGCAGGTGGTGGAGGACGCCGTGCAGTTGCATAATGCATACCCAGCGTGATGATTTCATCACAGAAACCATCACTTCTCTCTCTCTCTCCAATGCCGTTGGATTGGAAACTTGGAACCCATCTAGCATGCGCGGAACGAACAATTTGCCTGAAACAATTGCAAATGCAAGTATGCAAAAAAGTTAACTCGTCACCAAGAGAAATAACTAGCGAGGGGAAATACGAGACACAAACCAAAACAGAGGCTGCAAGCTTGACATCCCTAACCGGCATTTTATCAAGCAAATCATCTGCTCGGCGCCTCGCCTGGGTTTGTGTTGGCATTGGACAGCGCGAGGGGTGACCGGCGCCTTCCGCCTCGGCCGATCGTCCCAACGACCATCATCTTCGCACACGCGTGCCCTGACCTCTCCCCGTTTCCGCCGTCGCCGGAGGCGTATTGCCAGACAGCGGCGCATCCCGGCGACTCGGCGACTCGGCGACTCGGCAAACGCAGGCTTTGTGAGAAGCCGATGACCACGTGGAGAGGGCAGTTTGGCCCAACGCATCTAAAAGCCCAACTGAGCCGAATAGCTACAGAATTATTTCCATCTTGCGGCCCAAACTTATTCGGCCCGGCCCATATAGAGGCTGGCCTCGATTTCGCCCACTTCTGTATGGGCAACACTGCCTCGAGTGGTCGCCTTCCACTTGTCTCCCGGGCTCTCGCCTTCCCCTTCCCCATCTCCGCCCCCGCCCCCGCCGGCGACGACTCCGTCGAGCGACTCCTCCGCGGGCACTGGGCCAGCATGTACCGCGCCGCCTCCGGCCTCGGCGCCACCAAGGTCAGCCGCGCCCGACCGGAACCGTAACCTTACCTCCCCATGTCGCTAGATCTGATGGCTCCGTTGCGCGCTTTCCCCCACGATGCGTCCGATCCGAATCCCCTTAGCTTTAGCTTTGCGATGCGTGGTGTACTAGAACGCGAGGTGGTTTGATCAGGCGAACTCAGTGCGGATTAGGCGCTGTTGAGTCTTGACGTCGCAACTAGCAATCCTAGTGTCAATGTTCGGCATTGCCTAGTGAATTGGAGACGCGTGGATTTGATATGTGACGATGAGGGGTATTGCGGATTCGTTCTGTAGCGTACTTTTAAGTAAGTTTGATCTATTTGGATATTTGCAAGTGGCGGTATTATGCGTATCAGTGTATGGTCGGAATGGGATTGTTCTGATAGGTCTGGGTTGATCATCCCCTCATTATTGCTCAATTTCATGAGTTAAGAAGCTAAATTTTCCCTCAGATCATGAAATTAATGATGTATATCCTCATTTTATGTTTTTAGCGTATTAGATATAAGGACCTTGGTCCATGCTGGAGAGCACTATTGTAATGCTTGATCTGTTTTCAATGGCCCTTAGTTAACTGCTCTGAATGCAATGATGCATATAGTCAAATGCATGATATGGAAGAGTTTAGTTAACTCTCTTTAGATGATTCATTTCCTATGTTATCAGCATTTTGGATCCATATGCTCATTAGTTTTGCTTAAAACCTTTTTATATTTGATTTCACTTAACTGGAAATGTTGTGTTCATGAATTTTCATCTGACACGGATCATCAATTACTGATGCTGAATCTTTTGGTTTCTAAGAAAACAATTTTTACTTGAGGATGCTGATAACTTCATTGATGATATTTCCATACATAGGAATATTGTTGTGACTTATGATGTGTGCTGTTGTACTGAAAGTCTGAAACTGCAAGCAGATACAGCTTGGTTTATAATTGAATATATTATATAAGCCAATACAGCTTTTGCTACAAAATAATAATTTGTATTGTTACCACTTCTTTCAGCGGCTTGGGCTGGATGCCCAATTGTTGAATATCCCAATTAGGGCTGCTAGCACAAGTGTTGCACAGAGGTCATCAGGTGGCCTCTGGAGCTGGCTGACTGGTGCAAAGTCAAATGCATTACCTCCAGATTTTACACTTCCAGGAGTCATCATTCCCCTTCCATTACCTGACCTCGTGGAGCCTGGCAAGACTAGAATCACAACACTTCCAAATGGTGTAAAAATTGCTTCCGAGACATCTGCAGTATGTGCTCCTCATTTTTATGATCTAGCTGCATCATGCATGTTTTTGTGGGCAGTTAGCAATACTATTTTTGTATTTGATTTACAGGGACCATCTTGTTCCGTTGGTGTTTATGTTAATTGTGGTTCTGTACATGAAGCACCTGAAACACTAGGTGCTACTCAGCTGTTGAAGAAGATGGCCTTTGCAACCACTACAAACAGGAGCCAATTGCGTGTTGTGCGTGAAATTGATGCAATAGGTGGCAATGCCAAAGCATCTGCTAACCGTGAGATGATGAGCTACAACTATGCAGCCCTGAAGACTTACATGCCTGAAATGGTTGAAGTGCTTATTGATTGTGTACGCAACCCTGCTTTTCTTGATTGGGAAGTCAAGGAACAGGTATTTGTTGCTGACCATGTGTAATGTAGATTAGCATGTGTTTGTTGCTGACTTACTTTTCTCTGTAGATAATGAAACTGAAGGCAGAGCTTGCAGAAGCTTCAAGTAACCCTGAAACTTTGCTTTTGGAGGCTCTTCATTCTACTGGTTATTCTGGTGCTTTGGCAAATCCTCTGATCACCTCAGAATCCTCGGTTAGCCGATTGAATGCAAATGTCCTGGAAAACTTCTTAGCTGTGAGACCCATGTCCAAAGTCCTCATATTCTATCTATTTGTTTAGTTATTGCTGTTAACATAATATTGCTTTTTTGTTGCACGGACATCAGGAGAACTATACTGCTCCCCGAATTATTCTAGCTGCAACAGGTGTTGATCATGATGAATTGTTATCTATTGCTGAACCACTTTTGTCTGACATGCCCAGTATAACTGAACCGGCAAAGCCAAAATCTACCTATGTTGGTGGAGAATATAGACGGACTGCTGGTTTACCGGTAGGCATTATGATTAAGCCATTTTTAGGCATTATGATTTAGGCCATTTATGAAGTCATTTAGATTCTCTTCTTATTTTGATTTTTTTGAAAAAATAGAACACAGATGTTGCTTTGGCATTTGAGGTCCCTGGCGGGTGGCTCAAAGAAAAAGAGTTTGTAACTGTATCGGTTCTTCAGGTTGGACAACTCATAAAGGGATTCACATTTACATTTTTATTAAACAAAGCACTTCAATTGAAGTTGCTACAGCATTCTGGTTTAACTCAGCAAGGAGTGTTCTGTTTTCCTTTTAACAGACCCTTCTAGGTGGTGGTGGAACATTTTCCTGGGGAAGGCATGGGAAAGGCTTGCATTCACGTTTAAGTAAGTTGGCCCTATAGTGCGTGTGTGTCTTATAGCTTGATTTGTATCTTTTGAAATTATGAATACTAGCATATGGACAGGCAATGAATTTTATTTTATTATTGTTGTTTTGAGATGGAATGATGGAAATTTATTGCCAAGTTGCAATTATTCAATTATTTGACCAGTTGAAACTTGAAAGCACAAGTAGGTTTTGCTCATAAGCATCTATTCTTTATGAAGATCTGACAGAACAAACCATCAAAAATTGTAAAAGATGTAGTTTAACTTTTAGTCCATTCCTTTTTATGGTAAACATGATAATTGATAGCTATTAAGTTTGTGGTGACTTTCCCAAGTGCTGAAAATTTGTATGATCCAAAATCTTATTGCACTGCAATGTTCTTTTATCTGCATATTCATTAGACAGTATTAAAATATAATTCCACTAATGGAAGCAGTTAGGGTCTGTGTGTTTGGTTTAGTTTTGTTTCATATCATTTGTAGGATCATGCTTGTGCCTGAATTTGTGTAATGTTTTGTGCAGATCATCTTGTAAATGAATTTGACCAGATTAAATCAATTTCTGCTTTCAAGGATGTTCACAGTAACACTGGCATTTTTGGGATCCATACATCTACTGTAAGTACTGCTTATGTAAAAGCCAGTCATGGGTGTTCATATCCTTTGAGGTGGATTTTTTTTTAAAAAAATACTGTCCACCTCTTGGATGGGAAGAAATGAATAATCACTTCGAAATGGTTGGTTTAAAGTAGGCTAGGAGCTTCCTTTGTCTGTTTGAGAACCCTAAACCATGCAGTTGTGTCGTATATTCATATTGGATGATTGGACAAGTTTTGAGCAGAAAAGCATGCCGTCCATACTCCATAGTTTGGTTGTACATTGTGTACTGCAATGATTAATGAGTGCATTGTTTCATGACCAGGATGCAGCATTTGTTCCTAAGGCTATTGACTTGGCAGCCAGAGAGCTCACTTCTCTTGCCATTCCTGGACAAGGTATTAACTCCTATATTAGCTCATCATGTAGCAGTTATTTATAGTTCACTTTCCTGAAACTTCACTTAAAATTTCAGTTGACCAAACTCAACTTAATCGTGCTAAAGCAACAGCTAAATCAGCAATCTTGATGAACCAGGAATCAAAGGTATGTGCGCACACTTCGTATATTTCTGCATTTTTGCTTTGCTCCACTCTAAGAATTGAAAATCACAGGCATCAGCAACTGAGGAAATGGGACGTCAATTGTTGACCTTTGGTGAAAGGTGTGGTGTTTTAACTGTTCTAGTGTATTGCCTGTTGCCTGTATCTCTATTCTGTCCAATGCCAGACCTGTATATTATAGTTTTGTAACTTGAGAGGAAATAAATAAGTTTAATAGTGCTTTAGATATTGTAGAATTTGGTCTCTTGTAGGACACTAGGACCAGATCAACTATGTCATTTGATTGGTCCATGGGATTAGGAAAAATAGAAGGTTAGAGGCTGACAATGATAGAGCTATTTCTAGCACAAACTGTTAACCGTATTGAGCTTTCATTATCGTAAAGATCACCATAAGTTGGAGGTGGCTCTTTATCTGAAAGATGGTATAGACTACAAAATAACTGGATAAAAGCAGGTTTTTCTGCACGTGATCAATCTTTCCGTTGCCATTATATGGTACTAGCAGAAATTATCTAATTACTCCTAGCAAGTTAGAACTTAGAACCCCCACTCCCCACTCCCCCTTCCCTTCCCTTCCTTATTGTCTTCACTGTACTCATCAGGGGCAGAGCCATTTTGTTGGAGGGGGTGCCTCAGCATCCCCCTCCAAAAAAATAATTTAGTTTTTTTTTACCTCAAATTGACCATATGTGCTCCCCTAAGTTTAACATCTGCAACTCGTAGCCTAGAAATCACTAAAGAAAACCTAGCCTGTGTACCCCCTTTTTTACTAGCTCCACCCCTTGTACTGATGTGTGCTATCTGATCTGTCGTGTGTAATATATTGAATGTAAGGGAAGAATGTAACAGTATGAGCAGTTATTCTGTTATGTGCTCTTATTTTTAAGCCAAAAGTTTGTTACGTGCATGACCAACTAAGAACCTTAATAGAAGTTCATTTACAGTTAATCCTTCCATACAATTTTGAAAGGTGCACGCATTTCCAAATTCAAGCCTTGTATGTTTTTTACTAACAATTTGCCATGTTATATGCATGCTAGTATACAAAGTTGGTACTGGTAGATTTATATTTGAAGTGCTTTGTGCTATCATAGGATATAGGTATTGTAGGTATTAGTCTATTATATTGTATGAGAAATTAATATTCAAAGTATAATTTTTAAGACTGTACCGAGTCAAACCAAGCCTTTGGATGGAGTGAGTGTATGCTATGAGTGAGAGATGAAATGAACTCATATTATTGTTTTTATTATACCTGAATCCCTGGCATATGTTAATCTTTGATGCACAATAATTTACGGACTAATTTTTGCAGCGTTGAACTTTGCAGGAAGCCTGTTGAGCACCTGCTCAAGGTTATTGATGGTGTTACTCTGAAAGATGTAACAACCCTTGCTGAGAAAATCATTTCATCACCATTAACAATGGCATCTCATGGAAACGGTTAGCTCATAATTTTCATATATAACCAATCATCTGTACATAGTGTAATGCCTTTGCAGTATTCTAATTCTGCCTTTTGCAATGCAGTTCTGAATGTGCCAACTTATGATTCGGTGAGTGGCAAGTTCCGCTCGAAATGAGTAGTGTGGTGGTGGCCATTGCTTTCCTCCTTCCGGACAAGTTAACTGTTCATAGTTTTCCTTCAGGCCATTCATTGGCACAGTTTCAGAAAAAAATAAGGAGCTTCATACAATTTTGATCATTAACTCTGGGATGTTTTGGAATGACCATATTTTACCTTTTCGCGGAACATCCGTCCACTTGAGTTCGTTTTTTTTAATGCTGTTCTCGTCGGTTATATGCCTGTATAGTCGACATGACATTGAAATTCTGCAGAATGCGTGCAAAGCCAAGCTGCTTGCCACCCCTTTCCACAATTCCATCCACATTTTGCACGTTCTTGGTTTCCGCAACGGGCTGTCTGTTTGTTTCCGCATGTTTGGTTTTATGATCGAATTCGTGAAAATCTCTACCTCATGTCTATGCAATTAAATTATTATTGGCTAAGTTAGATATAATTAAAATTATATCATAGAATTAAAGTTGCATCAAAATTCAATATATTAATTTATCAAGATACGAACATTAAAAATTATAATCTTCTAATTTTCGGTGTTTAATTCTAGAAATCGAACATGCTTAAAGTTCATTTATCAGTTTATTTTTTTCTCACCCCTATGCAGCCGTCGAGACTACGATAAATGTATCTCTTAACCATTACAAAATCGTACAATTTCTTAAAAAAAATTCTATATAAAAATATCAAAAATTGTTTTAAAGTTATTTATTAATCTTCAGCATTAAATTCGTTCATTTATACTATTAAATTATTTAGTTAAATAGTCAGATTAGGAGCAAGTGTACATAGTGGGCCCGTACGATGTGTGCTATGAGCAACTGTACGTAGTGACACGTACGATGTGTCACCGCTAATCGTCCGTATGTCCAAAGAAAACAATGGTTGTTGGCAGCCGAAATTTCTGAGAAAGTGTGTTGGTTGGAAGTTGGAACTGGAAACAAACGACGGCCTTCCTTGACTCGTGGGGGCGTGTACGAACACTTTAGAAACGTGCGCGGCCCATCGGATTGGAAGCTCAGGTGGCGACGCCTCCGGCCTCCCGTTTCCCTGCGAGTCGCCGCCGTTTCTGACTCCCATCTCGCGGCGGCTGCACCTGCAAGGGGCACATCCATCGACGACGACGGAAAGCGAGATCGCCGAGGACGCGCACGTGCCCGCGCGCAGTCAGCCTATCACTGCACTGTGTTTGGGCAACCGTCAACTTTTTAATTAATGTTATATTTATATTGTATTATTTTATTATAGAAACATTATAAATTGATGGAAAATATTATAGAGTTAGGTATTAAAAATATAATTTTTCACATAAGATTACAAATACATAATAAATCATATTTTAGAATGGTATTATAACTATCATAACTCATAAGCCTATGCGAGCTATTTAATAAAGTCTATTAATGATACATAAAAATATAAAACAAGCCTATTTTCATGTTCACCGATATAAGCCATGTTTTAACTTTAAGTCTACCATAAAAAGAGATGTATTTGGTGTCCTAATATAAAATTGTACGGTTCTCCAAAGCTAAGAGCAGACCCACAGCTTATGCCAAATGGGTCTAGCATACCCTAGGTCCCATAAGATTAATAGTATGTAGGCTCGTATATTAGAACTCAAAGTTACCTGCTGAGGAAAAGAGTATTTGGAGTAGCCACTTTTTAAAATAATAGAAAAATTCGATCGCTACACCCAAACAGACATAGAAAGTATTATAAGAGTACATAGAGTCCCTTCTTACATCGAGGCTACAAATAACTCTGCAAAAGAACAAATATTTGAAACAATTAAGATTCAATTTGTCTTTTAAAACAACATCTCGACTTAGCAAGAAAGTTTGAGGTTAGAGATGATAATTTTGCTGGTTACCTATTTACCCGTGAAAAAAACCTTATTAAGATCAAATATGTTGCTAATTTTATACATACGATATGATATTTAGTCATATTTTATACTCGATGAATAAATGGGTACAAGTATGAGTTAAGTTAACATCCCCACACCCCCTTTTGTCAGTCCTTGCTGCTGCCTCGTGCCTCCTCACGTTCCTTCCCGCATTCCTACCTCCCTATTGCTAGCCCTTGCGCCCCCACCCCCTCCTGTTAGCCTTCGTCGTCGTCGCCACCTCCTTGCCTCCCTACCTCCCTATGTGCCTCCCAACCTCCTTACCCTCGTTGGTCCTTATCGCCACCTCCGCCTTCCCCGTCGACCTTTGTGCTTCTTGTCTCCATGTCGGTCCTATCGTTGCATCCCTACCTCCTTGCCACTAGCCTCTGTGCCCCCTAGTGGCCCATGTCGTCGTCGTTGTCGCATCCTTGCCTTCTTGTCGTTGGTCCTTGCCACCACCACCGCCGCCCCTAGTGCCACCCCATTGCCCCCTTCGCCACCTCCACCTACTTACCTCCACTCCTCCCTTGCTTGCCCCCAACACCGCCTCCACTTCCTTGCCTCTCTACCTCCTTCGCCTCCCTGACGCCCCCTCCCGTCTCCCCGTTGACCTACGCTGTTGCCTCCCACCTTCCCCTGTGCCTCCCTGCCACTAGCCCCTGTGCGCTTGCTTCAGTTACTATACGGATAGGTAAATAGGTATATCCACGGGTTTACGGTGCCCGCGAGTAGTGGGTATGAGTTTTACCCTTCATAGGTAACAGGCACGGGTACATGTATAAAAATATTACATGGACACGAGTACGAGTATGAACTACATGTGCATGTCGCTTCTAACTATCATCCCTATTTGAGATCCTAGTTTCGAGAATATTGCATCATCTCTCAACTTCTGACCACCATCTTCTTTAAGCATAAGTGACCACCATCTTAAACTTTGGAGAATATGTGCATGATAAAACATCTAAAACAAGCCCAGAGAAGTTAGAGAAACTACGCATAGGAGCCTTGTTTAATCTGACTATGTAGAGACTAGAGCCTTCATGTAGCAAGAAACTATAGACTAGCTGCTTATCCTTGTAATAAAAATTTCTCGCATATGAACCTTGTGGAAACATATATGCACGGTTATGTAAATATGTTTAGATTTAATTTAACATATGTTGTATTAATTTGATTTTACATTTTGTGTACATAAGATTTGATGTAAGCTATGCATATGAATTGAACATATATGTTCATTTGCATATATGATATAATACCACATTATTTATATATAACATATAAGATAAGGAGAAATGTTTATCGAATATATATAGGTTGGTGACACTATCAGTGATGGTTCGTAATGCGAACCGTCACTGAAAGTTGACTATTATGATGGTTCTGGAACTGGCCACTAATAGCGATTTTGAACCGCCACTAATAGCGGTTCTTGTAGTAGTGCACTGTCGAATCAATGATGTTGCTTAGAAAATCAAATGCAGAATGGGTCTTGGTTCCATTAAACACTAAAAGGTTTAGGAGTTAGCACCAAGATGCATCCGTTTAAATAAAGGCTTGGTTTGTGTTTATTAGGATCCACATATAACATTGATTAATGAGACAACAGTTTCGTATAAGGTAAATTTTACGATACACTAGAAACGTTTATTTGTTTTGATCTAATAGCTAAGATCAAAGATGATGACCTATTACCTTATAGGAGGTAATAGGTTACCCTTGATTTTTCTGCGTAGACTTTCTAATTTTATACGCTGATTTTTTTTCAATTTTCTACGCAGACTTTCTAATTTTTTGCGCTGACTTTCTAATTATCTGCCGGTCACCAAGTATTTTTAATTTTAGTTTATTTTTAATCCTAACTAAAATCAATGATCTAGATTAATTTAAAGTATTACTTCTTAGAAGGTAAATGTTGTACCGTAGCGTAGCCCTCGTATAAACTTGATTACACTAATGCAACGGCGGCATTTATTCACAGCCACGAACAACTAATATTTATCAGAAAACACTCCAATCATAACATAGCCAAAAGAAAAAAAAATGCTTGCATCATTTGACAGAGCCAATCAGAAGAAACAAAGTGTAAACATCGCTTCATCAAAGTAGCAAATTGTGTTCAATGTTGTTTCATGACTCCATGAGGTGACGTTTTGAACTATCGAAATACAGCTTGTGTAAGTGCCACACACAGGGATGCAGCTTTGATGCACTGGCTGCTTCAGTGATTGGCACATCCTGTAGTTTATAAATTGATTAAACCTTTAACAGTCACCAATGGATAGAGATCAAGATGAGACAAAGAGTTAGGTCATGAGCGCATTCATGTGGAGATAATAATAATATCTGTTAGATAGAACCTAATGCAAACATCACTGCTTACTAATCGGAGCCTGCTGCAATGCAACTTGCAAGTAGTTTTTTTGTTTCTTCAGCCTGATATATTTTGATCTCCTCCATTACATACGGGTGAATTTGATGTGTGAGTTTAATCTGACAAATTTGGGAATCTCCCAAGCAGCTACAAAGCAATTAGTTTTCCTGTTGGATGTCATGATACTCATTCACAGTGAGTACCTTATTTTCTATGATCTACCTGAAACTGTTGCGAATGATCATGAGACGAAACATAACTGAAATCACCATTCCTCTGCTTAACTAACAGTTTTCTTCGATTGCAATACTAGGTGCTTAAAAAATAGTTGTACAGCTTGAGCTGTTGGACAAGCTAGCTAGCTTATTAGGTAGCCACAGAATTGACAAGCTAGCTACCAATTAATAGTTCTTTTTTTTCTCTTGCACAAGTTATCTTTGTTTGATGTAGAAGCAGCATTTGAATCAATTCACCTGATAGTTTGGTACCACTGATGTGTGTCATATTCATGAGCAAACGGTGGAGGAAGGAATGGATGCCAAGTTTTCAGAGTTGATGCTCTTGTCATAATTTTTATTCTGCTTTGAAGAAAAGCAGAAGCTTGAGAAGCTTAATTTGCATGGATTTGATGCTATTCCTTGGCAACAAATCATGGAAAATGTTACATCACTGACGCCATTGCTTACAAAAAAAATGCTGATTGAGCTGTCATTCTTTCAAAGTAGCAAATGCATTTTTGAGTGATCTGAATGAAAACAAGACTAACTCCAGGAATCAACAATTTTGCCTCAGATTTATGGCCACAATGGCAATAGAAAACAACAGCAAGAATGCATCCCAAGGGGGAGGTGATGAGGAGATCGACTTGGACTTGACAAGCAAGCTAGAATCTTAATATATATATAACCCCCATTACAATAATCATCACGCTTATCCCTAATTAATCTCTCACAGGCACAACCAAACATCCAATCAAAGATCACACAGAGGTATTATATGTACAAGCATCTCCCAGGGAATCATGCTCTTGTGATCACCAACCCAAAACCACTGGCAGCCTGCCTATCTGCTTGCTGCCTATAAGCTTATCAGGGACCATGTGAGAGGTTATCAGCCCACTGATTTTGACTCTAATCCACCCTAAACCAATACTCTTCGTCCGTGAAAAAAATATAAGATGTGCATGTATTTTTTAAAAGTTAATCTTTTTAACTTTTGACTAATAGTTTAGCTAAAAACATATATTTTTGTGTTATACATGTGATATAGTTGAATTCGTATATGAATTTTGTAGTTTTTTATGATATACTGTGAAAGAAATTAATTGTTAAAGTTGTACGGTGAAGACTATGACAAATACTTATGTCTTATATTTTTAGATAGATAGAGTATTTTTTTAGCTTGTTGATGTGCTATAATGAGTGATTTGATCAAAGTTAATTGTGTACTTTGTTTGCTTAGAAAGATTAGCAGAAAGGAGAAGAAAAGAAATGGGCGGTTGAGGAAGCCAAGACGGATCGCACGTAGTCTTGCATTAAAAATCTGCAGTACACATGGATGCGACTAAAGAAAAGACATGGGCGGCTTCTTATATTTGTTTTACTTAATTCTTTCCTGGAGCAATTAGAGTCTTTAATTAAACGGACTTGCTAAAACTTATAATTATCATGGATGTATCAATCGGACAGGTAGAACTGGTTTCGAAACTGACGACCACGGAGTACTTATTTCTGTATTGATTTTTTGGGTGAAAAGCTACTTTTGGGATTGGTTGAATAATCATGTGTTCAGTTTGGTCTGAATCTAAATGGTTCATAGCTGTGGATATCACCTGTAAAATAAATGTACATTAGTAGTTACAATCTCAGAAAGCTGCAATAATTAACACTGGCAAACTATGGGCTCAATGACTTGGTAGAGGCGTAGTAACATGCACAAATGGCCGGATGTGTGTTAAAGACCGGACACACATTGAACATTATTATGACATGACAATAATGTATTATTAGGGTCCTAAATATTAGTTAGTCTAATTAAAAGTTATAATCGTTAGTTGATAAATTCGTAGTGATACTATTAGGAGAATTTTAAGGTACAACCAAATAATTATGGACCGTTTAATGTTTTTGATCAAAATACTAGAAAGACGAACAATTTACTTTATATTCTAACACTCCTCCTCACGCGAGGCTCCATCAAATTTCAAGCATGGAATAGAAGTCAGCCATGATTTGAACTCCATACATCTAATTTTGATATTATATTAAGTTGTATGCACTTTATATTTTACGTGTCTTAATTAAGAATAAGAAAAATAAATGGCAAATTTTGCATCGCCCCCAGAGTCAACAGGCAACAGTCATGTATGACGCACAAGGGCGCCCCCGGCAGGATGGGCACATGTCTAATGCTCAGGAGGCACATTGGAATCACGGTTTTCAAATCCGGCCACATAAATAAATCAGTGACCGTTTATCAAAAGCCGGTGGCAGGATTGGTTGAAATTGAATCATTTAGGTTAAAAGCTATAGTACTGATACCTAAAGCAGTGAACCAAATCTCTACTAGAAGTGTAAAGGACAAGAGTTGTTAAAGCTACTCGTATATTAGAAGATTAATCGGCCAAAGTAACCATGAGTGACCACAATATTATAAGTCTCTTCTTCTTATCAAATTTGTAACTCTCGTTAGTCGTTAGTAGATTCATTCTAGTGGTTTTCTGATCAAACTAGAGGTTACCAAAGAATAGCACTGAGCAGGGAACAATCCAATACACCCGCTACATCTAATATGTAAAATGGATGCATAAAAATGCTGTGCGCTGAAAGGAAAAAGTTACCGCAGTTTTTATTTTATTCTGTTGAACCCTGTCTGGTATTCAAGCATGCAATACCAAGATTTCCCATTATTAAAAAAATATTTTGTTATTTAGCCAGTAGCAGTCCCAGAAAAAGAAAAGGTAAATTAAAGCAACATCCAGACTAAACACATGAGCTGAATCAGCGATATATGGTCACAACTCACAACTCACGACGACATGACATACAATACGTGGTTGGTCCAGGACGCCCAACAAATCAACGGATTGGATTTGGATGGAGCAGAGCAAAACTGCAAAAGACAGGAGGACAAAAAAAGATATGGTCAGGAGCTGCATCTGCAATACTTCTGCTCTGCATGACATGATCACTGTTCATCCTGTGTGCTTCTGCAGCACGCGTGCTCTATAAAACTAAAACATTTTTCAGGTTTTCAGTAGCTCTCTACTGCTAGAACACTGGACGGCTTATTGTCCGGTCTTTTCGTTCTTTTCCGATGAGTTGAATCCCGTGCACCGCTGTTGACCTATACCTCTCCAGTCTCCGTCTACGGGTGATGTTTCTACGTGACACGCCATATGACTGTTTAGTTGCCCTGCACCTGGATAGGATGCTAGATCTGCCACAAAATCGCATGTGTCGCCGTCCATTTTGGGTCCGTTTGGCATCCTTGCTTATCTGGACGGGGGACTGGATGGAATTATCTCATCTAATTTCTGTACCATTTGATTTGTGGGTAGGCTGGACAGAACCATCCAGCCTAAGAAAATATTCCATCTAGATGTTGGACAGTCTCATCTGAATTTTTTTAAGGTAGCGTTTGGTTTGAGGGTAAGTATGGATATGATATGGTCATCCATAGATTTAGGGATGAGATGATACATGTCAGGTATTTGGTTGGATGGATGGGATAGGATAATTTTTTGTTTGGTTAGGTGTATATAACTTAGATGAGATAAGCCTAAATTTAGTGAGACCCACTTGTCAAATATATTTTTTAACAAAAATATAATCATATGAGATCTTATTTTATAGATTAAATTGTAATTAATACAATGATGTAATTAGATCATAGATTGGATAAGTAATTTGGGAGAAAAAAATCATTTGAATATTTATAAACGAAAAATTAAATGCATCCTAACCAATCAGGAGATGACACATCATCTCATCTAATATTGGATGGACTCGTCTAGAAAAATTTCCTGAATCCCTCCATCCAACATATTAAAAGAATATTCCTCTCGATGGTCATCCCATCCACCTTCGTTCTTCAACCAAACAGCTAACTGGATAGGGTGGCCCTATCTCATCCAGGGATATCCATCGAATCAAACGGACCCTAAAAAAATTCAGATGAGGCTGTCCAGCATCTAGAGAGAATATTCTCTTAGGCTAGATGGTTCTGTCTAGCCTGCTCGTGAACCAAACGGTACTGAAATTGGATGAGATGATTTCATCCAGTCCCATCTAGGTAACCAAACGGGCTCTTACTGGATGAACTCATCCGCCCTCTCTTGTAATAGGATTTTATCCTATCTATACTCATGTACATCCAACCAAATAAAAAACTGGATCATCATATCCTATCTAACCAAACAAAAAACTGAATCATCACATCTCACAAAAACTGGACGGAATTATTTCATCCACCCTTGCCCTCCAATCAAACGCTACCTTTGTGGACAAACGAGACTCGGGCCAGGATGACTCTTTTGCCCTGCTCCAAGCAGACTAAGTGGCATGTGTCAACTTTGTAGTGCATTCCATATACACCTGCTTTTTTCTCCGTATTCATAAATAGAATTTGACTTTCTATAAGTTAAATTTTTCTAATTTTGATCAATTTTATAGAAAATATATCAGTAGTTATAATATTAAGTTATTTTTCATTAAGTCTACTATGAAATGTTTATTAATAGTCTATTTTTTGATGTTATAGATGCTAATATACCTTTCTTTAAACTCAGTCGAAATTAAAAAAAAAATCAAATGACTTATTTTTCTATGAAGAGTAATTAGATGATGGGAATGCTATTTTTAAGTCAGTCCTGAATTCTAGAAGCCAACATTGAAACCACTTATACCATGAAAATAAAAATGAGTGGTTGTATAAGTTAGCAGATTCGTTAAGCAAGAAAATTTATAGAGTAACGGAATGACGTGCGTACGTACGTCTGAATTGAATTTAAGCTAAAAAATTAATAATTTATTACCGTCAAAAAAATAATTTTGTTTTTACCATCTTGATACATGTGTTATTGATTTAAATGATTACACGTGTCTTTATTACGGTGTACCAACATAATAAAGGGTCATCGTAAGAGTGAAAAATTATTGTTTGCTGCAATATAGCTATCATGCAATAGAATCCTATTGACAAATTACATTACCATATACATAGGTCTGATTAAATAAGTTTTTCAATGGATTATAAGCCGAAGATCCATAAACTAGCAACAAAAACTAATTTGAAAAGTTAATGGTAAAAAATAAAAGACTAAAAGCCAGCCCTCAAAATTAATTTTAAAACTAAGTTCTAAATTCAAAATTGGTAGTGAATTATAAAGTGTAGCTCAAGCAAGAGGACCAATGCTAGCTCGACAAATTCAGAATCAGGAAGTTGATAGCGTCTTTAACTCACTTTACGAAAGAGTTTTTAAAAATATATATATATATGACATGAGAAGGTTTGCTATCAAAAGGATCTAAAATTTTCCTAATTAAATTTGAAAAATCTTATTTAGTCCCAATGTCTGCAAAACATTTATTCCCCCGCAAACCACAATTACAAATTTACAATTAGGAAATGTCAAATATGTAAATAGACCGAAACCCCGCACCTTCTTACGAACCTTCTCTCCTCTCCGCCTCCCCCTTCTCGTCGTCCCTCTCGTCGCCGTCGTCAAACGGACGCTTAACGGCGGCGCACCTCGCTAATCCACCCAATCCGGTATATATAAACCACCGTAGCTTCCCCAGACATCAAGAAGAACACCCTCAGATTAGTTGCAAGATTATTCTGCCTCGCGATTAGACTTTCTTGTAATCGCGGACGCGAAAACTCCCATGGAAGCCGTCGGCGTCGCTCCGGCCCCCGCGGGGGTGACGGAGAAGAAGCTCCTCGACCTGAAGGACTTCCTGGCAGCCGCGAAGGCGTCTCCGTCGGCCAAGTGGGCCTTGAAGAAGAAGCTCGCCGGCGGCGACGCGGGATACGTGCTCGAGGACGTGCCCCACCTCACGGACTACCTGCCCGAACTCCCGGTGCGTGCAACTGCCACCATGCTTCTTCTTGGGGTGTCTCGCGTTTTGCTCAGTTGGTTAACTGATGGTTGAGAAGGTTAAAGTTCTTAGCTTTCTTGACTTTTTAGTTTTTACGCAGTTTCATCATGTGATTTTTCGGGAAAAGATTGGGGTTTTGCCGCTATTTTGGGATCCTTATGGCTTATGTTTGGCTCAGGACATGCCAGTTTTGATTTGAGTAATCTCGTATTCATTCCATGGTGAAAGTGATTTTCCGAAAAAGGGGGTTATGAAATTTCAATTTCTGTGGGCGATGCACCTGCTGATCAGTGATATCATTTTGGACCCCATTTCTTGAAGCAACAACTCACCTGTTGCTGTTGTTGATCTACAGACGTACCCGAATCCTCTGCAAGATAACCCAGCGTATTCAGTCGTTAAGTAAGAATTCTCCTCATCTTTTGATGTAAATTAGTTCCATTTGATCCAATCCAATTCCAAAGTCCAATCACTCATGGTCCAAAGCTTACCTTTCTTGTCACCACGTGTACTTACTTCTCTCAGGCAATACTTCGTCAACACAGACGACACCGTCACACAAAAGGTGAGCCTTCTTGTTTTCAGGTCAAAAAGTTTACTGTAATTTGGATGCAGGGTGATCATTTGGCTGAGCAAACTTTGCGGTATCTCTGATTGCAGATTGTTGTTCATAAGACCAGTGCGAGGGGCACCCATTTCCGGCGAGCCGGGCCACGGCAAAGGGTGTACTTCCAGCCAGATGAGGTGAACGCGGCCATTGTCACCTGCGGTGGCCTCTGCCCTGGGCTGAACACCGTTATCCGCGAGCTTGTGTGCGGGTTGTATGATATGTACGGTGTCACCAGTGTTGTTGGGATAGAGGTGAGGGCTAGTTGAATTTCTCATCTTGTCACAGCTTTGCGTTGCATATCACGATGCACCCTTCATTTTTGTAGGTTTAGCATAGTTCTTTGGTATGATGCTAACGATGTTTAGGTAGCTATTTTGTACTTATTGTAGATAATCAGAAATGCTATTAGTTGGCATTTTAGGTGGCATTAGTAGGCCAACAACAACATGCTACGTGTAGTTAGTCTGGAGGATAGATGCTTACCAGCAGTTGTGATCATTGTGTTGTTGTTTAAAATAGACTTAATTCTGATGTGCAATGTGTAGGGTGGATACAAGGGTTTCTATTCTAGAAACACCGTCCCACTGACACCAAAATTGGTGAATGACATCCACAAAAGAGGCGGGACTATTCTTGGAACCTCAAGGGGAGGCCATGACACCAGCAAAATCGTCGACAGTATTAAGGATCGTGGTATTAACCAGGTTTATATTATTGGAGGTGATGGTACCCAGAAAGGTGCTTCCGTAATTTATGAGGTAACTCATAGGTGGATAATGCGATGAATTGATTGTGAGATGCCCAATGTTATGTATAACACAAAGTTGTCGAAAATGATTTCAGGAAGTTCGGAAGCGGGGCCTCAAATGTTCAGTGGTTGGTGTCCCAAAGACCATAGATAACGACATTGCGGTACTTTCTTCTATCCAGCACACCTGAATTTGGATTGGGAGCATATTGTCTCCATATCTGGTTGTAAGTTTGATGTTGAATTATCTGTTTGCACAGGTGATTGACAAGTCCTTTGGGTTTGACACTGCCGTGGAGGAGGCTCAGAGGGCTATCGATGCTGCTCATGTTGAGGCTGAGAGTGCAGAGAATGGCATTGGTCTTGTGAAGCTAATGGGACGCAACAGTGGTATGTAATGTACCTACCTATTATGTATGATATATGAACATGCTCCCGCATATTCTGCAGGGGTGTTCACTAAGGTGCTTTAAATATTACTGTTGCAGGGTTCATCGCAATGTATGCTACTCTGGCTAGTCGTGATGTGGTATGTTTTTATCATTCCATCGGGTCATTATATTGTATTGATCAGCATAAGGTTAATACTGGATTATATGGCTGATCACTTCAGTCTGCTTTCTATATCAGGATTGTTGCTTAATCCCAGAGTCTCCATTCTATCTGGAAGGAAAGGGTGGGCTCCTTGAGTTCATCGAGAAACGGCTCAAGGACAATGGCCATATGGTCATTGTGGTGGCTGAGGGTGCTGGGCAAGATCTGATTGCGAAAAGCATGAGTTTTGTGGACACTCTAGATGCTTCTGGAAATAAGCTGCTTCTGGATGTCGGCCTTTGGCTCTCCCAGAAGATCAAGGTCAGATTCTGGTCCAAACCTTCATTTTCTTTTCATAGTAGGGGGGACAAAAAACCATCTTGTCTTATGGCTCATTCAAGTAAACTAAAAAAAAGTGGGTAATTCCCCCAACTGCAATAAATTTGATCACAGCAGAAGTTTCTTTCATCGCCACAAATGTAAAAAATTAAGCCATCCTTGAATTAGTACCACGCCTTGTTCTCGTCATATTTGTCAATAATATCATAAAGCCTGGAAGAACCAAAGAACAATGGTGTGCCCTGATCTCATTCATTAGTACTGAATTACCGTCTTTCTTCATCATGCAGGATCATTTCAAGAAGAAGCGCAACTTCCCCATTACTCTCAAGTACATCGACCCAACATACATGATCCGTGCCGTCAGGTCAAACGCATCCGACAACGTCTACTGCACTCTGCTAGCTCACAGCGCCCTCCATGGCGCCATGGCGGGTTACACTGGCTTCACTGTCGCCCCGGTCAACGGCAGGCACGCTTACATCCCGTTCTATGTAAGTTGAGAGCACTGTGATCAGCTTCAGTTTCTGCATACGAGATATCACCTTATCCTGATAGTTAGCCTGAACACGGATGAAACCTTTGGCTGTCCCTGCAGAGGATCACTGAGAAGCAGAACAAGGTGGTGATCACGGACAGGATGTGGGCGAGGGTGCTGTGCTCGACGAACCAGCCCTGCTTCCTGAGCCACGAGGACGTCGAGAACATGAAGCACGACGACGACGAGCACCACCTGCACAACACGCAGCTCCTCGGCTGCGACAGCTCGCCGGTGAAGGGCTCGTCCAAGTGCAACGGGTCAAGAGAGGCAGTGTGAGAGGCACCAGAATATATGGATATAAAAAAAACATTAGTATGAAGCATGTAATCGTAGCTCTCTTTTTTGTCTTCACATCATTTTTCTTGAGTTGCGTTGGGGAGAAAGTATCGAGATACTACTCTCTCCATTTCTCATAATATAATAATATAAGTCATTTGATTTTTTAAAATCAAACTTCTCTAATTGTTGTAAATATCAATTACTCTAAATAACATATATAATTATCTATAGACTTTGTATCAGAATACCAAATAATCGAAACTAATTTTTTAATGACAAATATTGAATATATTCCCTTCGGTCTTAACTCAAAGAAGCTTCATTGCAATAATACCATTTAAATAAAAAAAACGTGAAATAACAGTTGCCAATTTCGGCATTCGCCGACTGCCACATAACCCACTGTTTTCACATTTTTTTGAAATATGGTGTTGTTTTTACAATTTTTCATTGCAATAATATTATTTCTAAAAAGAATTCGTCGTCGGAACTCAACCCATTCCGCCATTTTGAAAAAAAATCAACGATACAAACACTCCAGGGCTATTTGCAAATCGCAACACTGAAATGTCAGTTTTCACAGAAAAACTGTGTGAACCAGCAGCTCCCTGTGCGCTTTGCTGAGCTTTGAACCTGCTTTTAAACTTTCTTTCTATTGAAAAATCCATCTAAAATTACTCTTAAAATTAAATATCATATTTCTAAATTAGCTTATGTGCCAAACAGAAACAGTCCCTCAGTCTGCGTTTATCTCGAGCTAACAAAGAGTGTGTCAAGCAATTTTCTCCTGGTGTATTCCAAAAACTAGATTTGAGAACTTACAATAATCAGAATGCTGTCAAATAAGAGATAAAATTAGTACATTAAGTACAGGGCGTTGCATGTATATATATAGAGAGACCAACCACAACCCTAAGCTGTGGAAATTAGTACACACACAGCTTCAAATCTTCACTGAGGAAATCTGAAGCAGGCGCAGCTGGGATCGGAAACAACAGTAGTACGGCTAGGGCCAAGCCATAACAACAGTGAAAAGAATCAGTGCTCCCCCTCGAATTGAGGAGAGTAGAAGAGAGGAGTGTGTAAGCCAAAATCTACCCTCTATACACGCCGGAGGGGTCAGCGTTTTGAACAATCCAAGGGTGCTCGAGGAGTTTGTGAAGAGGCAGACGATGCGCCGAGTTCTTCACAAGCATCTGAGATCAAAAATATTTGTCAGGCTCTGATGGACATTTTACTCGCATCCCCAAGTGACAGTTAAGAAGTAATGAGGGCAGGGACACCTCTTACCTGTGAAATTAGGTCTTTCGCGGCTGGAGATACAAATGGTTTCAGTGGGAACTTCAAGTCAACCTTCACAATCCTGCATGTAAACAAGACATTTCAGTGAACAGTTTCTTCCAAGTGAGAATAGAAGGGGACTAACTGTAGTCTGTCAAGAATGGAGGATAGATTGAACATTTCGATCAAATAATTACTAGTGGAGTTGTGAAAATCTATGGAGATACGTATGAGAAACTATGAATGCTATGCAAGGCTGCAAGCACCATGCATCACTAAAAAAGATTTGTTTCACAAGTGTACCGTGAAATGTATTTGTTCAGGTATTTGTCACAAGAGGAAGGTATTTGTTCAGGTAGCTGAAAATGGCAGTTAGCAGGATATAGCTCATATGTCAGAACTAATAAAGCACAACCACTAGACACAATGAGATTCATAAGAGCATTTCGAACATGTTTCGGGGAAGGTAATAAAAATCAGTGCATTCTGGATTTCATCTTGAGTTACCTGCGATATGTCTCAGAGTGTTCTTTTGCTTCAAAAGGTGGGACTCCATAAAGGAACTCATAGCACAGGATCCCCAAGCTCCAAATGTCAACATGATAGTCATGTTCAGTCTTCTCCACTGTACACATTGTAAAAAGTTTTAGAGTCAAGGAAATTACAGTAGTTATAGATTTTTTGAGACTAAAAGAATCAGTCGTCACAAGGAAAGAAATGGAAAGGAAAGTACCCATTTCAGGGGGTAGATAATCTAATGTTCCACACATTGTCCTTCTTCGGTTGGAAGTGTGTACCGACCAACCAAAGTCTGCAATTTTAAGTTCGCCCTGTTCATTGAAGAATGCAACTATGTAAATTCCACAGGGCATCTATTCTGGCATTCTGCTCGTAAGCATACACTACTTAAAATTAAGACTGAGGAACGAAATAATGCAAGTACCTGGGACCCAATTAAAAGGTTTTCTGGTTTAATGTCTCTATGGATTACATGCTTCCCATGAAGGTAGATGAGTCCACTTGCCAATGATGCAATGTACTGAAAAAATAGGCAGATCTCATTTATTACTTTTGGACAAAGGGGACGGAAAATAAGTTCATCAAACATATTGTGCAAAGCATCTACTTACAGTTGCTGAGCGTCTTTCAGAGAAATGCTTGCACCTCTGCAACTCCTTATAAAGTTCACCTTTTGTGGCATACTCCAAGATTAAGTACACACGAGTCTGCAGAATAGATATAACAAATAAATGATGACCAAATGAGAGGAAAATGAAGTGATAATATATATATTAAGGCAGCTTCTTTCTGGACCTGATCGTAGAAATATCCGTACAGCCGTAGAATGTTGGGGTGACGGAGATGGCTCTGAATCTCTACTTCACGACGCAGCTGATGCTCCACCTGAGACTGCTTCAGTTGGCTCTTGAAAAGTACTTTTAAAGCCACAATATGGTTACTCTGATTCCATAGAAAAAGTGTAAGTTTTCATTGAAAGAGGAACAAGCATTCTGAAGCGTATACTTCTAGATTACAGATATTTACAATTCCATAAGACATCAAAGAGCTCTCAGTCAAAATATTTACTATGATCCAGGTAGAACCATACGAAAAGTGCATGATTGACATGACGTTCCGGGTACATTTAAGCTTGAGAGTATATTTAGCAAAAATGTCTAGCAAACTTATACCTTACAACGCATGACACAGCATCATAATTTTCTTCAAGAAAACTGAATAACTACAAAGTACAAACTAAAATCAAAATTAGGTGGTCGGGTTGTCCTTTGGTGGCAGACATCGAGGTACTTAACTCGGATGAAAAAATAGGCAAATAGAAAAGGCTCAAGCGCAATTGCACCATATATTTAATGCCATGCGCAATACCCAAATCTCATGTAGATCTGATGAGCTCAAATTTGTGATTATACCATGAGCTACAAGCTACAATCAAGTCGTGTACTGAGCTAATCAACTCCCAGCAAAATTTCAGTACATAAACCCTTCGGTCATGTAATGATACTGAATCAATCGGTGGCTTGTACATAGATAAAAAAATGTATGTAACAATGAACATTACAACTGTTACGACTGATCGGGCTCATGTGAGAAGAATTACTTACTGTCTTTTCTCTGGCTAAGTAAACATGGCCGAACTTGCCCCTCCCAAGTGGCTTCCCGATGTCAAAATCAGACAGTACCCACCGCTTCTCCTCCTGGGAATGCGGCGAATCCTACAGCAAGGGACCCAAAGGGGACGTCATCATGTCATTCCATTACAGAGCTTGTAGTGAACTACTCAACTAGTCATGATTCATGAATCACAAAAGGCCTAAATATTGTAAACATCTAATACCCAACAAGGTCAGCTTTTATCCAAGCAAAGCTTCACACAGGAATCCAAAACAGCCGTGAATCCCTGTGGAATCGCCCTTTACAGAAGAAGAAAAAATCCGCCCAAATGGACTGAAATTTAGGACTGTCTAAATCTAGAGGGAAACAACCAAATCCTAGCCTTCCAGCGCAGACGATAAAACCTTCGACATGATGGATCGGGCATACGAACCCTAGCAACACAACTCCGAGTGAGAAAAGCAAGCAGAAATGCCATCGTGACCCTGTCGCATCCACGGGCCAATGAAAACGGGTAGACGGAGAAGACTAAGACCAAATCGCCACTGATTCGAGCAAGAGCACAAGAACGCAGCCACGGCACGGCCACCCGACACGCCGATCGATCCCCTCCCCCAAATCCCGACAATCCACCGGGATCCGCACGCACCGAAAAAACACCCCCCGGATCGGCACCCCCGCGCGAACCGCGATAAGATCCGACCAGGGAAAGGCGGAGAGGAGGGGTAGAGGAGAAGGGCAAGCACGCATACCTTCTCCTCCTCGCCGCGCGACTCGGTGGCGATCGCCATGGGAGGGGGGGCGCACTGAGACAGTGAGACGGGTGGGGGAGGAGCGGAGTTTTGAATCGGAGGAAGCCGCTTTTTAATTGCTCTGCTCAACGGTCGAATTCTTCGCCCAACTGGCAGGCCGTTTATGTTGCTCGCCTCTGCTTCGGCCTCCAATATGGTATATCATCCACTGGGCCCAGAAATCTAATGGGCTATCGTTTTGATCGTGTTGAATTTCTTTAACAAATTACAAATAAACCCCGTATGTTCTAATATCTGAAAAGAGTGGAGAGTTGACATTCTTGCAGCAGAGTGAACCGCTTACTTAGCATTTCTACGATAAACAATCGCATAAGAAAATAATAACAAAGATTAACATATATGGAAAAAACTTTTCTTCTTTATTTATCTTATATATAATACGATAAGTTGTTTTCTCCATATTTATATGTAAAAACATTTAAAAGATGAATTTATCTAGGTGATGAGATGATGGCCCAAATATGCGTACGATTGGTGAAAGAAGACCTCCTTTTTTTTAATTTCCTTTTGACATTTGGGCTCTTACTGCCTGGACTGAACACCGTGACCGCACCTGCCTACCAACCTGTTACCTGTTTGTGCAGCAGCAGCAGCAGCCATTTTCCTCTGCTTGTTACGGAGTAGTACTGACTGCTGCTAGAATTCTCTGCCCAGTTGCTGGAAATCTGTCGATTCCGGGATTTGAGCTAGCGCTTCTACATTTTCAGAGGGTTCGTCTCAGCCTGTCAGCCTCAGTTCCAGTGGCACTGCTCGATGCAGAAAGATGTTTTGACTTTAAAATACGTGAAGCAACGCCGACGCCAGCCTGATGAACGATGGTCCGATTCTGATCCTGCGAAACTAGAGTAGGAAAACGCTGCAGTCGGAATTAATTAGCTGCAGGTCTGCGTTGTCGTAAGCTCAAGCTCCCACTTCCATGCGATTGCTCGTCGACCAAACCACACATCTCAGGATCGTCGACTCTCCTCCGCCTGTCGGTAACCGGATTTCGCTTCCACCGATATAAGTAAAGAGATCGATGAGAAAAAAGAAAGGTTAAGTGAAGCATGTAACCTAAATAGTCAGTTAATAGACAATCTAACTTTTATTTCCAAAAAAAATAACGGTGAAGTTTTAATAATCTCTTTTGCTTGTAAGAGCTAAGAGATATCAAAAGCCCGTGCTATAATCTGTGCGTCATAGCTCATAAGTGAGAGCACCGACAGATGAGCGGCCACTGTGCTCCTCCGTGTTGACACAGACGCGCACGTTGCAGAGTCAAACAGAATGACACCGATACAGTCACAAGTCAGTCATACAGATGATGATAGGTGATATAGATATATAGCACTATCCATCAGCTATGCGACAAGAAATGGACGGACCTGCTCAATCGATCAGTCCGAGTCCGGCTTGCAGCTAAGATGCAGGTAGATTATTCCAGTTTCAAGTTTCCACAGCCAGTATCTGTCCACGTTAGCGCACCCGCCCAAAGTAACTGCAAGCTCGAGATCGATCGATGGAGACAACCGAGGCGACAGCCGACAGGTATGGCACTCGTATTTTCTTTCGGAAACAGATGGGAAAACCCTCCTCCTGTTTCATTTATTCATCACAAAATGGTTCAAACTATAAAGGTCTCAAATGAAAAGCAGCAAGAGTGGTAGATTTCTAAGAGGCCGTAGTGTTTACAAAGATATTATAAAATATCTCATTTCGTACTATAAAACCGTAATCTATGACTAGATTTAATAATTTATAGTACAACGAATCTGTACAGTGTCACTATTCAAATTAGATTTTACTCGTGATAATACAATCAACCTAACCAATGGATATATTTCTGTAGTTAACTTAAAATCTTTCTCGTAATACTCGATTAGTATAGTATAGATACAAATAGATTTACTTATATACAAATAAATTTTAACTATATAATTGTGAGATACTTATGTAAATATATCATGAGGAAATGATATTCACGCACAAATATATTCACAATTGTTTGCTTGTTATTGCCTGTTTTTGAGGATATGGAATCTCTTGCTCATAAAAGTAGTAGAGACACTTCCATTAAATTTCATGAAGTTATATATACTACTACGCACCTACTTAAGAAGAAGGCTTTGCTACAAAAGTCTGCATCCTTCGCTTCGCTTGCCATGCCGAACTGTACCCACCGGATTCATGGACCGAGATGGCTCTCTGATTGCGGAGCAGCCAAGAAAAGCAGCATCCACGGTCCTATCCAGATCCAATCCTTCCGAGTTAAATGTGTGACTCTTGAAATTGAAAATCTCAAACAAGCATGCTTACTAATTTCTCTTCACATGCACAGCGGCGAAAGCGAAACTTTTCCTGTGTGATTCTACCACTAGTCAACTATCACCATCAATCACAAGTGCTGTATTTATTAGGAACATAAATTTCTGCATATCCGTCGATAAAACTTTGCCACATTCGGTGCAAGCGTGCATCGATCCTTCAGACTTCAGTTTAACCGACATATGCATGCATTCAGCTGCTGGTTAGCAAGATTGCTTAATTCCATTTCATAACATGTGTCATTTTGTTATTAAAAATATATATATATAGTATCGTACCATTTTATTATCGATCACTAACAAAAGTTCTATTTTAAAACATAAACTATAAATTTAGAATGGAATCTGAAATTGAATAAACAGTTGGTGTTACTGGCTAGCCGTGGTTTTTTCGTCCCATGTGATCCTTTAATTTTGAGTGATTTTATGGTCTTTAAGAAGATACTAAAAGGTTTTATAAAAGTGTTAATTTTAATACTTTTGTTACGTGAGGTCCAGAATAGTAAAATTCCCCTTCCATTTTTGTCACAACGGCCCACAACGCAGGGCAGAGCACGCGTGTCGGCAGGAATAAAACTCTTGGAAAAAGCGCGTGTGCGCATGCCATCTTCTTATCCACACACCACTGTTTGAAAGTTGAAACAGTCTCAAAAGAATTTGTACTAATTTGATAAATACAATTTAATTGAAGTAAAAAAAATAAACCTCGAGGTGCTAATTAGGAGTCAATTTAGAGATATTCTATCAGCTATCAGGCTCATATATTAGCAGGAGCAAAGTATGTAACTGTTCAGTGTTTTCAAAGTTTAAGAACCCCAAAGTCCTTAAAAGTTACATGTTTATTTTTTTGGCAATAAACATCTTGTCTCAATAAACTTAAACGTTTTGGACGTTTTCTCATCAGATGTTATACTACAATCTGCTAGAATTGTCGTTTATGGAAATCCAAATTGTAAGTACGTTCTATCAGCTATAATTACTTATAAAATCGAAAACTTTCTAAACGAACTAAATTCTTGTTACAAATTATAAAAATCAATAACTACGAGATCTAAAAATAAATAAAATCTATAAACTAAAAAATATCATTTTTTTTTGTAAACTCTTAGAGCTCATTAAACAGATCCTAACCTTATATCCTGGGCGGCCGGGTTGGAGCAGCAGGCCGTCTGGGCAGTGCACACGGATACTCGGTGCTTTTCTTCATCCGCGCTTGTCAACCACACCGGCGGTATGCCGGTATCTCGCCTCGCTCGCCGTTGTATCGCCACGGCGCCCAAGAAATTAATTACTACCACTACGTATACACGTACCCTATCTAGCAAGCTGCGCAACATTCGTGCCGATATACGGGTATAACTGCAGCGTGGCCAGTGTACGCAAAGGGAAGCCTGGTCTGTACTGCTGCGCATATGCGTGTCTGTTACTATACGGTCGCCGTACAGTATGCGTCGTCACATGCATGTCAGGGTCAGTACGTACGTACGTAGACGAGAGAGTAGCGGCGTCCATTGCCGCTGTCCATGGTCATCAGCCTTATCCACAGGAGATAAGATGATGAAGACGACAAAGCAAACGCACGCATAGATCCCGGCGGCATCTAGCCCAGATATTTACGCCTACCCTACCGGCCTTATCAATCTGGAGAGGGGTAGAAGATCCAAGATATCTCTGCAAGTTGATCAAGATGCTTTGTTAGGTTGCTTTGTACTCTCTGTTTCGTTTTAATAATTTATTTTGTCAAACTTCTATAATTTGAGAAAGAAAAAATATTATTATCTACAATATTATTATATATTTCATAGCGAATTTGATTAGACTAATTTAATTTCGCAGCTGTTGATATTTTTTTAATAAAACTAGTTACTCTCTCTGTCCTATAATATAGTAATCTAGTACTAGATGTGATATTTTATAGTTGTACTATGAAATATTCCATCTAGAACTAGATTACTATATTATAGAGCGGAAAGAGTAGATTTTAACAAGTTTTATTTATAAAAAAGTTATACACCTAGTAATATAAAACAAAGGCTTCTACGGCACTCATGCATAGCTCGATGGGGGCGTGCTTATCCAAATTTAGTTAGTTAGAGGACTTGTTTTTTGGCATTCTACAGACTCAGCCACCAAAAATTAAATATTGTAAGTTATTCAATTCTCTAATTTTGATTAATTTTATAAAAATATATATGCCAACAACAATAATATGAAACAAAGGTATTACGTCCCAGCGAAACAGGATCAGGCTGTTCATTTCATAAATATCTAGAGACGACGAGGGGAAACTAGCGTGAACTTGTTGTTCAAAAGAGCGTCAAAATCTTCCTACCTCCGTCGTCTTCCTCCCACGGATATTTGTTCTATCCCGTGGAGGCGTTGATCATGTCACGTACTCACGTGGATGCGGCACGCGGACGAAACCCAGCCATCGACCGACAGGCGTGGATAACGTCGAAGAACTAGTCCCATGCTCCATCGCTGTAGCCTCTAGCCTGTAGAGTGGAGGCCACAACCAAGTCTACAACTCCGCTTTCCTCTTGCTTTGTCGGACGTGAAGCGGCAGACCATTTCTTTCATGAAAAATCTGCACGCATCTATGCATGTCTCACAAGTCCGGTGAATTACGAGAAATCAGAGATCAGACCATTCTATAGAGAAAGTAAGACGGCGATTTGGTTAATTAGAGCAAAACATTAGGCCGACGTACTGTGCTGTACTGTTTTTCCCCCTAGTGTACGTACGTAGGAGCGTGACCGCCCCTACGCTAGGTCATGATGTAAACAGGACGAATCGAAAAGGACCACACCAGACAGGCTCGTAAAAAAGGAGAAAGCTAATGTATACCACACCAAACAGAAAAAGAGGTAGTAGAGGGGAGAAGGTTGGGGAGGAGGCCAAGCTGCCCGCTGTCTCGTAGAACCGGACAGGCTCGCCCGGATATTTCCCCGCGACCCTCCAACGCACGGTTTTTACTGTTTTCAAACTTCTCAGGTATTAATGGTTTGTAATAACTGGTACTCAATACTCATCAAATCAAACAATTATAACTACGACTTACTTGTTAATTTGAAATTGGACGGACAATCGTGGAGATTTTTACTATTTTTGACCCTCTTACCAATTAATGGTTAAAAAACAAGTTCTCGTCAAATTGGACAATTGTAACTTTTATTATTTGTCAAATTTGATAGATAAACTGAGATTTTTTTTACTGTTTCAACCTTCTTACCGATCATTGGTTTATAATACCTGGTACTCCCTTTAATATATAAATACAAGTCTGTTTTAGTTTTTTACTGGAATCATCTAAAACATGTCTTTTTCAATTTAGAGGTGATTTTATCCCTGTCCTGGCATGCACATGCGAACGCCATTTAATTTGTTGCTTGTCTCATGTGAGTACTTATCAAATCAAACAATTATAATTGTTACTCGTCCAATACTTATCAAATCAAACAATTATAATTGTTACTCGTCCAATTTGACAGATAACCATGGTAATAGCCTGAAAAGGTTTGCGTACCACTGTTGCGACCCCGACCAATGCGGTCGCGCGAAACCAACCACCCCACCCATCGACGGAGCGGTGGCGAGGCGATCCGATCGACGTTGCCATCCACTCCACACCGTTCCATTATTATTCCCTTCAGTCAGATTTGGGTGAACACCAAACCGTCCGGCCCCACCCGCTCCCTCCCCCATCCCCCCGCCGCGGCCGTCGGCGGCGTCGTCGTCTCCTCCGGTGGACGGCCACCGCCGAACCGGCCAGAGGCCGAGAGGTCTGCCAAGTCCCTCGCCTGCTGCGCCTCGCCGTACGACTGCACGATTACGGGGGTTCGATCGCTAGCCAGCTCGCTGGCCTAAAACGACAAAGCGAATGCTACTGGCAGTGGTATACTCGAATAAAGCGGCCAAACCGCCAAAGTCGTGTGTGGCGGAGGGCTCAGAACTTCCGCTCAGCGGCACGTGCAGGCGCCGTGCCAATCTTCTTCCACCACCTACACCACACAGAGGAAATCGGCCGGTATACACCACAAAGAGGAAATCGGCCGGCCGGCCGGTCGGCCACCGGCGCCGTCGCTCTCTCCCCCGTCTCACTCACGGTTGGTTCCGAGGCAACATCGCCCACTCAGCTCCCATCGATTTCGTTGCGCAGAGGACAGTTTCAGTGAACAATCGAACAGATTTTGCAAGTAACGAAATTGCAAATAACATAATATTGGATCGTTTACTTCTGCTGAGGATTGCATTACATCGGGTCGAATTCATCACCATTGGTAGGTGACTCAAACAAGATTTAAGCTAAAGATGCGAAATATGCTGTTCAGGTCATAACGCAAGATTACATCAACAAAAATGAGGAAGGTAAATCAACAAGGGGGGTTGAAATCGATCGATCTTTCAAAGCTAGTCGATGGTGCACAAGCAAGCACTGAAACAAATATCAAACTAGGATAACCCCAGAATCACAGAAATAGACAGCACCGGACACAGCAATCCGGCCCTCTTCCGCCGTGATCATGGCAATCATCTTCCATGCTTCACCTCCATCTCTTCTCCCTTTTTTTGTCCAAATATTTTGGATATTTTTTCCTACTACCTCAAGAACCCCAAAACAAATCCACCAACCCATCCTACCTTCCAACATACTACCTCCTCTCCACCAACCAAGAATATTCACATGGAAATAGATATGTACATGAATTAGTAGATACTGGAAATCGCAAAAGAAATTTTAAGTTTTTTTTTTGTGCCATCCTTTTCTTCTTACCGCCACCTTCCTTCTCCATGCCATCGTTGCTTGCTACTCACAAAAGGAACACTGCCAACAGCGACCTGCAGCCTCAGTTGATGAGATCGGACACCCAGGCGAGGTCGGGGCAAACGCCGGCGGCGTCGCCTGGGATGGCACCATCCCTGCTCAGCCGCTCGAACACCTTCTCGCGGAGGGCTCTCCCGGACTCCACCCTCTGCACTGGCTGCTCGTCGTAGATGAGACCGAGGTTCAGTGGCTCAAGGTTGGCCATGAAGCTGGACGTGGTGGCCACGGCTGCCGTGGAGGCCATCGGGGTGGTTGGGAGGCTGTAAAGACCTGCGGCGGCCTTGGGTGACCCGTAGGCGGCGGAGGTCGCCGGGTAGGTTGTCCACCCGCCGGACGGCAACGAATTCACCTTGTTGAGGCGGAGGTGGCGGAGCGAGGCGATGACGTCGTTGACCGGCGACCCCACGCCGGGCCATGATCCGCGATAGATGGCCGCGGCCCCGTCCGGCGACAATGGCGGGGACTCCGACGGGGGCGACTGGGGCTGACACATCAGGGTGCTGGTCGGCGACGAGGACACGATGCTCTTGGCGAGGTAGCTCTCGAACTCGTGGCGTCGGAGTGGAGAGCCGTCGTAGAACTCGGCCAGCGGGGAGGAGGCCATGCCCCTCGGGCTGGACTGCTGCTGCGGGAGGACGCGGAGCTGGTCCGGGGTGTGCGCGAAGAAGCAGACGCGGCGGCGGCAGGCGGTGCCGTCCTTGCACGGCTGCGTGCGGTAGCGCGACGGGTGGAGCCAGCACTCGAACACGCCGTGCGCGTACTCGCAGGCGTCGCCGCGCTTGCAGCCGCCCTTGCGGAAGTCCGGGCAGGCGGTGCCGGAGTAGTGGTACTTGCGCGGGTCGCGGCGGCGCGCCTTCTCTCCGGGGTGCGCGAACGGGCACTCCGTCCAGTCGTGGCTGCGCCCGCGCGCGCACCGGCGCACCTTGAACTCGTACATGCGGAACTCGTCGGAGGCGTACGCGTCAACCGCGGCGGCCATCGCCGCCACCTCCTCCTCGTCGTCCGCGCCAACGCCGACATCATTCGACGGCAGGTACTCCCGCAGCGCGGCGATCAGGTACGGCGTCATCTCGTCGCCGCCGCCGCCGCCGCCGCCGGAGAGGACGTCGACGCCGCTCACCGGAAGATGGGACCACGGCGGGACGCCACCGACCCCTTCTCCCATCATCATCATGGCCGCCTCAATGAACCTCGCCTTGTACTCTTCTCTGGACTACCGGAGATCTTGTGGACTCGGCTTATGGAAGCAGTGATAGGGGAGCGCGTTGATGGGACGGTGTGAGGTGAGGAGGACGAAGCCGAACTGCCGAAGCGGTGCGCGCTTATAAACTGCTCCACTTAACCACAGTTTAACCCTCGGTCCCCGTCCCAACCCTAGTTAACCCGAACCACGGTTTCCGTGGACGGAGGGGCCGTACCATGCCGGCAGCGACTGACACCCATGCCCACATCACGTGATGGCCCACTTGCAGTGACACGTACAGGAAAATCGGACGGATAAAATCACGGATTGGACCGGACACGTGGCAGGCGGGGGAGGACGGTGTCAGGCTGCATGCGGGGGGCGAGTTGGTTCAAGGGCGCCGCGGAGATAGCACACGTCGCGGGCCGGGGGGTGAGGTGCGCTGCGACTGTTTCGGGTAACCCTACCCTACGGGGGCTGAGTAGGTTCAGGTTTAGGATGTTCCTGTATGTTCTAGAAAACCTTGGGTACCTACGGGTGGTGCTGTTTGGACGTATGCGGGCTCATCACGGTTGGGTTTAGGGTGCTGGAAAATTAACCAAACATAGTTCGAGTTTAAAAATTCGGTTTTTGATTTTTAATCAGTTTATATTTCAAAGAAATTATGTTTTTGATTGTCAGACTTACAAAAATGAAAAACAAACTGTTTATAATCTTTAATATTTATACATAATAAGTTGACACATTAAATTGTAATGTAATTTTAATTTTTAGTGTTTTTAAATGAATATGCTATGACCGATCTTTTGATCATCATTAATAAGTTTTATAAAATTAAAATTATATCACAATTTAACATGTCATCTTAATAAGTCCTAAACATTAGATATTCTAAATATATTAAAAACCGAAATTTTTAAAAACCAGAAAATTTGATGGTTGTTGGTTATTTCTGTATTTGTGTTATCCAATTTTTTCCAATTTCAAGTGCTGCTATGTGACAAAGTCGAGTGAAAAGACTGTTTCGTGTTCACTGGTAGCGTCCATCTATTCTTCTGGTTTTGGAAGATGTTAGTCCATGTTCAATTGTTCGGAGTACTAACAATACCCAAAAAAAAAAAGAAATATACAGTATTCCATTCGATTTGGAAGCTCGTCAAAAAAGAATTATTGTGCTGGTTTTTGCCAGGGACCCCCTTCGCACGGCAATCCAACGGGCGGTAGCGACAAACCATCCACGAACAAAGATCCCGTCCGTCCCCCGGGCCATAGCCACACCCACACGCGGTCACGCGCAGGCAGGCGACGACCAGAGGAAAAGGCCCCACGTACGAGTACGGCGCCAAATACTTACCACGGGTTGTGATTTTTACCGTCAAAAGAGATCGTATGGAGTAGTTTCCCGCGGGGGAAAAAGAGATCGTACGTGGTACACGGAGAAAATTCCCCAGATACGCCAGTACAAATCTCGTCGTCCTTTGGCATTTTCTTGTCCAAATCAAGGGCTACTACCGCCTGTATGGTACAGATTAGCTTTAAAATTTATACTGGATTTTAATTTTGTATAAAAACAAAGTATTTTAAATATTTATTTTTGTCTAAAGTAAAATCATTTGCTTCAATGAAATACTCTTAATAAATGTACACTTTAAGAAACAAGATTTATATACATCATCTAAATACTTTTAGTTAGACATAATTTGGAATAGTTGTAGGAAATATAAGATTCATTGGCAGATCTAGCTAAAGTTGGACCGTACGCGAGGAGTCTCAACTCTCAAGCTAGCACACCCAGGGAGACTCGTCTCTCACGTGGCGACAAGAGATACGGTTTTGGCGTGTGACGTAAGATTCCTCCGTTCGGCGCGACGTTTTCCTGGCCATAGCGGACGCGGCACGACACCAGCGGGGGCGCATTTAATCGGCGTGACGCCGTGAGCTCAGCAAAGGTGGCGATGGGCACATCGATCTGCGGCGGCCGGAACGGCAAGCATCTCGCCCGGGAGACCGGGAAAGCGAGACACACCACTCGCGGAACCGTCCAGATTTTTCCAACGGCGACGGAGAGGCTTCAGAACTGCCTACACGAGTCACACGACTGCATTATTACGTGCCACCACCCACCCATACGTACGTCCCCCACACGGCCCAGAGCACCAGGAAAAGCTGCAGCGAGATAGACAGCAAGTCTCTGTTTGCGATGTGGATATCCTGTCGCGAAAATAACCCGATCGCCGGTAGGGAATTATCGTCTTCGAAAGGGTATCTAGATACTTCCGAACGGGCTGTCTGGTCTCTGTTAGAACGGGTGTGACACCATATGACCATCTTAATTATGTCCATTCAACAGCGTTGGCAGAAACGAGATCTGGCGAGGAGACCAGACAAAGGAAAGACTTGCGTAGACCGTAGAGTGGCCAGGCCTGACCGATGGGCAAGTGATAAAGAAAGATCAAAAAGCAGGAGGAGGATTAATCATGGATGGGCGTACGGACTGAATCGGCCCCAAAACAAATTGGAGTGAGCAAAGTTCTTTCTTCCGTCTAAATTAATGTTACTTAAATAATCCAATAAAGAAAAATGTAAAAATATGTTGTTTTTAAGAATTCACAATTGCCGACACGAGGAAGAATGGAGTGCGAGTGCGCGCGGCCATCGTGTCCTCCCGACGTCCTACGCCGCTGTATCATCGCGGCCACCATGTGCCGTGCTCGTGGCGAGTACGTAAAACTCACCGCTACTCGAGGCACATAGTCGACACGGTAGCAGAACGTGCCGCGCGCGTCTTTTGTCCCAGCACATGTGTTAGCGTTCCAGGTTTCAGTTTTTTCCTCAGCCTCAGCCCACGTCCGAAAAAGCGGAAAGTCATCTCCATCTTAAAAGACTGATCTAATGAGAGGATGGCTACTCTCTCTTATAAGCTGCTCACAGCTTTCTTCCGTAGCCGAGGTAGGACTAAAGGTTGCTGACGACGTCCAACGGCCTAGACACCTATCATTTCACCCCTAGGAAGTCCTCTAGGTAGACATAACGATACTGGCTCTGATACCAATTGTTAGCGTTCCAGTCCTTAGTTTTTCTATAGCCTCGGCTCACGTCCGGAAAAGCGAAAAGCCCTCTTCATCCTAAAAGGCTGATCTAATGAGAGGATGTCTACTCTCTTTTATAAATTGTTCATAATTTTATTCCGTGGCCGAAGTAAAACTAAAGGTTAGTGACGATACCCAACGGTCTAGACACCTAACAACATGGTTTCTCTCGCGCCTTGTTGCCTTCTCCTTTGCGTTGAAAGGTATGAGGGGTCGAGACAAATTTGTACGTTAGCTGTATTGGGGCTGAACAGTGTGTGCGGTTCTATGTATCGTCAGAGCTTTAAAGGTGTGGGCATATCCATGGTGCATGCTGCCATCAACCGGACACATCCAAGATAGGTGTGGATCGCCGGCCGGGGAGCAGCTAGACACGCACACTGGAGACGTTAGTACGGGCCATGCTTGAATGCTTGATCGATATCTCCAACGTAGCGCGCCATCCCGCGAGCTCGTAGCACGCACGCGTCACGTGACACCCCCTGCCTAATAGAAACAATAATGCATAAGAAACGATGTCAGGTGCCTTTTATTTTCTTAAAAAATAAATAAGTTTTTTAGATTGATTGACCCAACTCTAGCAAGTAAAGCCGGTAGGGGATAGATTGACCAAGCTCCTAGTTAGGTCTCCCTTTTGGCCAAGCCGGTTTGATGGCCAGCAGGCAGCAGCAAGAAGCAAGCAAGGCACCACCTTTTCTTGGGTCGGAGTGGATGGCTTTGCTCCCTGCATAGGTTGTTCCCTCGTTCCGTAGCGTGTACCCATCATTCCAGCCCATCTGAGGCACTCGTCGTGATCTCCCCTTTGCATCTATCGACCATCTTTACCTGCACGGCTGCACGCACGCACGCACGCACGCACCGGCTCTCTCTGCGTGCATCTTCAGACTGTACCTGTGCAGGACTGCCGGAGCACGCATAGTTTGGGGGCATCTCCACACTCTTGCTCACCATCGATTAGCAATTATGTTAACATCGATAAACTCTACCATTTCAGAAGTATAGCAGAGGCATCCTATCGATCCAGTACACGCTCAGCTACGGGATACAGCTGGGTCTACTGTCTACACGCTGCATGCGTTAGCCTTCATTGAAAATGATCACGGTCGCCGACCGGCCCGTCACGTGCGAGGCGCGTGCACATCGCCAGAGCGCGCCGTGCCGTGCACACCCGCATGACCCCACCCCAGTAGCACCCCACGCGGCCGCGGCCTGCGCGCGCGGCTCGTCTGGATAAGCGTCTCGCCTCGCGTACCTGGGAAGGGACGCGTCGCGACGCGGTGGGCGTGGCCCTACGGCGCCCGCCGCGCGTGCGCGTGGACCACGCACTGCACCGGACCGATCGACCCCCGCATGCACAGTGCCGCTCTGCCAGCCAGCTGCACGCTGCCCTCCTGCTCGCCGCTTTTACTAAAGCCCACTTCGTTTGTCTCGGGGCAATGCTGCTAATGCCCTCTGTGTATTTCTTTAAAAAAATATTCTATATAAAATCTATTTAAAAAAACTTTTTATAATTCAATTCGAACCCTTAAACCTTAGTTTCATGCATGATGCATCTCTGTCGTTGTGTAAGAACAATAATATCCTCAGAGGATACCTGAGGACTAGATTTATGTAGATGTATGGGGAAGACTGTAATCGAAATCCAATGGTTGCCTCACAAAAAGAGAGAGACAGGAGATTTTAGACAAATTCAGGTCTCCCGGAGGATAATAGCCCTAATCATGTGTGTTTGTATGCGCGATTATAGAAAGCGACTGTGTATGTCTAAAAAAGACGTCCCCGTAAGAGGTGTCCCCAATCCCTTTATATACTGTAGGGATCAGGGGTTATCGTTCAGAGTTTAATCGGCCCCATTAATCCCTTTTTAATTGGTTTAATCGCCTGAGATCGTGGGCCAATAATTACAGCGGTTACTCGCTACATTAATTTGACTGTTACTTCTTGGAGTTTTATTGCCATTGATTGCGTGGGCTGACTGTTGAACGGACTCCCGAGTGCGTGTGGTCGGACGTCCTCCTGAGTGCTAGTGGTCGGGGGTCCTTCCGAGTCCTTATGGTCAGCATTCCTTCCAGGTCGTAAGTAATGCTCTGTCCTTCCGACCCTGTCTTTTGTCTGATTACCATAAATGTATTCGGAGAGTACCCTGGGGTTATATCCCCGACAGGAGCCCCTGGGCTCTTTGTGGCAGAAAGACGATAATCTTCTGAGTGGAGTCGAGAAGTTGTAAGGAGCTCCGTTTTGTTGGATTTTTTCTTCAATCAGGTAGGGGCACCAACCAGGTGCACCTGCCGGGTGTAACCCCCGAGCTTAAAGGTTTGTTAGAGAAAACAAGCTTCAAAATCTAAATTTTTTCCCCATCTTTATTGGAGCAGGATGAATTGGAATCCCTGGGCGTAGTATCGATCGGAAACTTTATCGGGGCCCATGTATATTTTAAATCCTTGATGTTGTTGATGGAATTATGCCCAAGAAAATTCTGGGGGAATCAGAAGTTCGGCTATAGCCGGAAGTTCCGGAGTTCTGGAGCATCCGGAAGTTCCGGTAGGACTGGAAGTTCCGGGCCAGCCCCTGAATTTGGTTTTCTGGATGAACCGAAAATTCCGACTGGAGTCGGAAGTTCCGGGTCGGAATTAATTCGATACAGAAGGTCTGTTTCGGAAGTTCCGACTGGAGTCGGAAGTTCCGGGTCGGAATTAATTCGATACAGAAGGTCTGTTTCGGAAGTTCCGGCTGTAACCGGAAGTTCCGGACC
>KE372059.1:603305-616197 GCA_000418225.1 Zizania latifolia
CAACAGTTGTGGGTGAGAAGGCGTTTACGGGAGTCTTTTTGGCGTAATGGAGTACGTGGGGTCCACATCATCTTGGCGAAAAGGCAATAGTTGCCCTGAATAGGAGTGTGGCCCACGGAGATTTTGGCGAAACAGACGCTAGTTGCCGCATATCGGCAACTGCAGTCTTCGTGGGGTCCACTATGGGCTTCGGCAAAGAAAATACCAAACTGCTGGTTGCAGAAGTAATAGGGTACTTGGGGCCCATGGTGTCAGTCGGGATATACCGGCGACGGCGGAACTAATGGAGTACGCAGGGTCCACGGCGGTCTTTGCGAAGTGGCGTCTGATCGAGGGGACAAGATCTTGACGGATCAGATTTGATGTGCGCGCGATTTCCCAAGTGCTCCGGTAGCCAGATGTCGGTTTGAATGGCAAGTGTCGATTAGGCTCCCGTGTGCAACCGTCCGATCTGTTCTGAGCGGCCAGATGGAGTCGTCACAATGGTTTGACCAGCGAAAAATAATCGTGGGATTTTCCCGATGCGATTGCGGCGAGTAGGGGCCCGAACCGTCGCACGATCGGTTATAAGTAGCCCCTGCAATGCTTCGTTCGCCGCACGCTTCCACTGTCCATTTTCTTCTGCTCGCACAAAGTTTTCGTGCTGGCACCTCATTGTCCCGATCGCCACTGCAACTGCGTGGTTTGCCTTTGTAAAGCTCACTGCCTCTTCAACTTAAAGCCGCTTGCTCTACCGTGAATCGTCTCCATGGCGACCAGTGATTCTAGCACCGGCGTCGACCACTCCAAGGAGTTCGTGAGGTCGGTTGCCACGGATCGGAGGGTCCAGCTATTGGAGAAGGTCGGTATTCTCCCGAGGAAGGCGCTGTCCTTGTGGTGCGCGGCGGCTGGAGAGAACTTTCCAACCCCGAACACCGACGAGCTGGTGGTGTTCGAGTCATTTTTCTATCGCGGGTTTGGCTTGCCATCCCATCCCTTCCTTCGAGGCCTCCTTCACCATTACAATATTTCTCTTTACAATCTTATCTCTAACTCTATTCTCCACATTTCTATTTTCATCCATCTCTGTGAAGCCTATCTTGGCATCGACCCCCACTTCAATCTCTTTCGCTATTTCTTTTGTCTGCGTTATTTTAAGAAGATGGTCATTGGCGGAGCCGGGATCTAGCTTCGCAATGGCAAGGCGGCCGAGTACATCACCATTCCTCTCCCGACGTCTAACAAGGGCTGGCACGCTCAGTGGTTTTACGTCGGGAACCACGAGCCAGCCCTTTCATCGGAGATTGACCGACTGCCAGCTCTAGGCTTTGACCTGGTCGGACCAGTGCGGGTCGGAGGACCAGGCCTAAGTGGAGGAGCTGGTTCGAGAAGTCGACGAGCTTCGGAGACAGAAGTTGACAGGGGTCCATGTGGCCCTTAACTTCGTGCTCCGTCGTGTTTAGCCCTGCAGGGCCCGGGCGTGGCCGGGGTACGAGTATGCGTGGCGGAAGGATCCCTCTCGGGAGTCTGTTGGCGCCCTGTCCGCTGAAGAGGGCACCAAGCGGGTGCGGGACCTCCTTGTCCCCAAGACGGTGATCTGGAATGAGGACGGCCCGCGCTCGTACAAGTTGTTGAATCCTCGGCCGACGATAAGGCCTTGCTTCTAATTTGTTAGTTTGACAATAATGGTTGATAATATCACCTGTCGGGTGCTATGGAGTCTTTATTTTAGGGGCGAGAAGCTTATTACTCGCTGGCACCTTTGCTCGAGCAGCCCCATGGGGTCGGGCAGAAAGACATCGATCGGCCGATCGAAACAAGGAAGAGGAAGGACAAAGACGTTTGTCCTCATGTGGCGAAGAAGCCACGCACGAAGGTGGTATCGTAGGAGAAACCCAAGGTACCATCTTCGTTTCCTAGAGAGGCCGGTGCCGAGTCAGAGACATCCAACGGCGGGCCGGTGATGGCATCATCATCATCATCGCCTGCACCTCCATCGCCGCCTCCTCCACCTCCACCGTTGGGAGGCCCCTCAGGCCCACACCGGCGAATAAAGATGAGTGCATTCCGAAGGTCGGCCTAGTGAGTTAATATCTTGTCGAGTTTGATGAATACCTTTGAGGTTATAGAATTTATCTTTGTGTTATTTGTCAGTGCGCCGACAATGCTGCCCTATGATGGCGGCGTGACTAGCCCTCTGACGGCCAGTGGTTCCAGGGTGGTCGGCGGGGGAGACGGCGTAGCAGCGGCTGCATCAGGAGGTGCGACAATCGCTGCAGCGACGATGGCGACCACTGATGTGGTTGTCTTCGTACCCACTGTCGAGCTGACTGTCCCAGCCCCCGAGGCCCGACCAGTAGAGGTTCCAACTGCGGTCACACTGACTGCTGCTGCGCCCAGCAGCAGTGCCCCAACTGACGTCAGAGGTGTGTCAATTACGACTGGTCTGACCAGCGGCATAGCAGCGGAGGAGCAGTCGACCGCCGATCCTCGAGTGGGGGAGGCATAAGATGAAGTGCCCCTAGCCGCTGCAGCGACGTGATACTGACTGCTGTATGTATTTTGAATCCTATCACTTGTATCTGATTATGCCTTTACTGCAGCGAGTGCTAAACCGACTGGTCGGGAATACAGATGTGGTCCACTCTGGCCACAACTTGGACTTGGGTACTTTCAACGCCCAAGTCCAGAGCCTGTCGGAGCAGCTAGCTCGAAGGGAGGCTGCCTGGATGAGGGCGGAGAGAGAGGTTGAAATACTCCGTGGCCAGTTGGAGATCCGTTCTTCCGGTAAATGTCCCATCACTGCATTAAATTATTAGCAACATACAGGTTTTGTAGCAGTCTAATTATCGTGAATAGCAGACTGGATATCATTAGAGGCCTAGTTGGAGACGGCGACTGCCATGGCAGACCACTCGGTGACTACAGCAGTGGCCGAGCGGGATGAAGCCAAGGAGAAATTGGCAAAGGCGGAGGCTAAAATGGCGAAGGTAAAAAAGAAGATGACTCTTGCCGAGGCCACTGCCATAGTCGCCAAGAAGAAAGCCAATGAGGCTGTCGGTGAGTACAAAAGTACGGTCGGCCAATATTATCGTCAATATACTTCAACTTTAAATATGGGCTGATACTTATCCTTGTACTGTTGCAGAGCTTCATCGGTGAGTAAACGCTCAATTCACCGACCTGGAGTTGCGCTTGAAGAATACTCAGGCGCAGCTCGACCATGTCCGAGCGGGGACAGAAACTCTCATCAAGATGATTGACGGAGAGCCCTCCAACGCCCAGTGAACGATGGAGCAGTTTCTTGAGAGGCTCCAGGGGTCGACGGCACGTTTACGGGAGCAAGCCCGGGACTCCATGCGGTCGGAGGCCATTCACGCACTCGAGATAGTCCAGGCGTTGTACCCAACTGCTCGGATGGATCACATCTAGGCGGGGTGGCCAACGAACGTCGAGGAGTCTTATGTGAAGCGGATCTATGTGGAGGTGGAAGATACGGCAGTAATTATCGTGAAAGACTTGGAGCCGTTTTCGGATGAACCTGCCGAATAGATAGGAAAAGTATGTAGCAAAAAAGAACTATGTGTATATAGTGAACCTTTAATGCAATTTATGTTTTGAAATAAAATTTGTGCTGTGTCCGACCATGATTCTCTGATTTCCGAGTGATTGATATAGCTGTAGTTCGCCGCGTAGGGAACTGATCCACGTACACGCATATAGAACGTTCAGCATCACAAGTAGTCGGATATAACAAAAGAACGAGGTCAGGCAAACAGTAGGGCGAATGGCGAGCCCCGAGTGAACAACAAATCTCAATAACAACTCACCAAAGTTAGAGCGGGTCATAAGCTTTAGGATAGAGTGGTGAGAATGCAAGCACTCGGGGTCGGGCGAAAAAAAGTAAGACGACAAACAGAATTAAAAAGAAAATCTTCATTAACCCAAGATAAGAATACGTAGCTTGTAACATCATAGGTAAAAACGACGAAGATGCTCAATATTCCAAGAGTTAGGCACGTGTTGTCCGTCTTCACGCAACAATCGGTATGAACCTGGTCAGGTAACTTCTGTTATGATGAATGGACCTTCCCATGAAGCAGAAAGTTTGTGGACGCTGACTGTAGATTGTACTCGGCGCAAGACCAGGTCATCAACTTGGAATGACCAACCACGCACATTATGATTGTGATAGCGGCGCAAGACTTGCTGGTACCGATCGGATTGGATGGCTACGACCAATCGAGCTTCTTCGAGGCTATCAATGTCTTCTTGTCTTGTTTGCTCGATGGCATCTTCATCATATTATTGAATTCTTGGGGACTTATGGAGTATATCCACTAGCAAAATGGTCTCCGACCCATATATTAGAAAAAATAGAGTCCGACCGGTAGTTCAGCTAGGCTGAGTGCGAAGGCCCCAAAGCACTGCTGGCAATTCCTTCATCCAGCGACTGCCATATTTGTTGAGGGGATCAAAAATTCTGGCTTTCAACCCTTGGAGTATCGTGCCATTGGCTCGTTCACATTGGCCATTTGCTCTTGGGTGGGTCACAGAAGCATATTTTACTTGAATGTACCGATCTTCACAAAATTCTTAGAAATCATTTCCGATGAACTGGGTCCCAAGGTCGGTGATGATCTGGTTAGGAACACCATATCGATAGCAAATACCTTGGATGAACTCTGCAGCTTTCTTGGCTGTGCTGGTACGGAGAGGCATAACCTCAATCCACTTTGTGAACTTGTCAATCGCAACAAAAAAGACTATCATATCCCTGCGGGGCCTTGTGGAATGGGTCAACCATATCAATCCCCCAGCATGCAAATGGCCATGAGAGTGGGATGGTTTGGAGAGCTTGAGCAGGGAGATGGTGTTGTTTGGTAAAAAATTGGCAACCTTGATAACTTCTGACCAACAGCTTGGCGTCTTCATTGGCAGTCGGCCAATAAAATTAGACTGAAAAGCTTTGCCGACCAGAGTGCGGGCATCAGCATGATTCCCACATAAGCCTGAGTGCACTTCTTTGAGGATATCCGACCCTTGTGATTGGATAACACACTTCACGAGCACTCGGGTTGAGGCGGTCCTCTTGTATAATTCAGTTCCCACAACAACGTATTGCTTGCTCCTTCGGGTGAGGCAAATAGCGACAAGATGAAGTCGATGAAGGGTTGTCGCCAATCATCAATATCGTCGGTGATAACCAAAACAGAAGGCACTTCCTTGGGCTCCAATGGTGACGCTTCTTTAGTTTGAACCAACGGTTTGTGGAGTTCTTGGAGAAAGACTCCGCTCGGTACTGGTGCTCGAGAAGATCCCAGCTTTGCTAGGAGGTCGACGGTCGAGTTCTCGTCCCTAGGTACATGATGAAACTCGAGGCCATAGAATTTTCCTTCTAGCTTGCGGACCTCCGTGCAGTATGCATCTATCTTGTCGCTGGTGCAGGATCAGTCTTTATTGACTTGGCTGATGATTAACTTTGAATCATCATAGACCATTTGGCGTTGAATTCCAAGAGAAATAGCAATTCGTAAGCCATTAACGAGTGCTTCATACTCAGCTGTATTGTTGGACGCCATAAAGAGAAGTTGAAGAACATACTTCAGGCATTCGCCTTGGGGGAGATCAGAAGTACCCCAGCTCCTACTCCGTTAATACTAAGGGAGCTTTCAAAATACATGACCCAATGCTCCGGTGTTTTGGCGGTCGGCGGGATTTGAATCTCAGTCCACTCGGCAATGAAATCGGAGAGAGCCTGATACTTGATGGCCGTGCGAGGCTTAAAATCAATTGTATATTCACCCAGCTCAATGATCCACTTGACAATCCGACCAGTGGCGTCCTGATTACGAAGAATATCGCTAAGAGGAAATTCAGTAATGACATCCACCGAGTGCACCTAGAAATAATGGTTAAGCTTCCGAGCGGTGAGGAGCACAGCATAGAGGAGCTTTTGAATTTGTGGATAACGGACTTTTGATGGTCCGAGTACTTTCGAGATAAAATACACCGGTCGTTAGACAAACGACCGGGTAGGCGTGACCGTCCTCCAGGCACTCAACAATCAAGGCGGTGCTGACCACACATGTTGTGGCAAAGATGTAGAGGGGTAAAGTTTCTCTAAGGGTCGGTGCAACCAGAACAGGCGGTGGGAGAGAAATTTTTTGAGGTTGGCGAACGCCTGGTCTGCTTTTGGAGTCCATTTGAAATTACCCTCTTTTTTTAATAATTTGAAGAATGGCATTCCCCGCTCACTAAGTCTTGAGATGAAACGCCCGAGTGCTGTCATGCAACTCGTAAGACGTTGAACATTCTTTACGCTGGTTGACTTAGCCATGTTGACGATTGTCGAGATCTTCTCTGGATTGGCTTCAATTCCCTGACTGCTGACTATAAATCCAAGTAGTTTTTTAGTTGGCACTCTGAATACACATTTGTTCGGGTTGAGCCACCACCGGAATTTGCGAAGATTGTCCACCGTCTCTTGGAGGTCAAGAATTAAATCTTCTAGATGCCTTGATTTGATGACGACATCGTCCATATAGGCTTTCACATTATGGCCAATCTGTCTCTTGGAGGTCAAGAATTAAATCTTCTAGATGCCTTGATTTGATGACGACATCGTCTATGTAGGCTTTCACATTATGGCCAATCTGGTCGGCAAGGAAACGCTATATGGCGCGTTGATATGTAGCCCCGACGTTCTTGAGTCCGAAAGATATTGATGTATAACAATATGCGCCAATTGGAGTAATGAACGACGTCTTCTCTTGGTCTTCTTCTTTCAGGCTGATTTGATGATAGCCCGAATAACAATCCAGAAAGCAGAGAAGAGAACAACCGGCTGTAGAGTCGACCACTTGGTCAATACGTGGCAATGGAAAGGGGTATTTAGGGCATCGCTTATTGAGATCAGTATAGTCAATGCACATCCTATATTTTCCATTTTTTTTACAAGGACTGGGTTTGCTACCCAGTCGGGATGATATATTTCTTTGATAAACCCAGCTGCTAGCAGTCGGGTGATTTCCTCCTTGATGGCCTCCTTGCGCTCTTGGGCGAATCGGTGCATCTTCTGTTTGACCGACTTAGCGGTCGGGAAGACATATAGTTCGTGCTCGATCAGCTCCCTTGGGACGTCCGGTATGTCAGAGGGTTGCCAAGTGAATATGTCAATATTGGCACGGAGGAAGCTGATGAGCGCGCTTTCCTATTTAGAATCTAGCGCTGCCTCGATGAGAGCCGTTTTGGAGGGGTCAGCGTCGGAGAGCTGAATACTCTTGTACTCAACTGGCGAGGGTGTCAAGCCTAAAGTCGATGGTTTGGCGGTCGGGATGTCGAGGTCGGCGGTCGACACAGTCTTGGCTGCTTGGACCGTCTCTTCCATCCGGACGAAGATATCCACTGCTTCTCCCAGGGCGAGGCTGTCTTGCTCACAGGCGTGAGAGGTGGCGACATCTCCCTAGACAGAAAAGGCTCCCGATGGCCCTGGTACTTTAAGAACCAGGTACGTATAGTGGGGTAGCACCATGAATTTGGCAAGGGAGGGTCTACCTAGCACCACGTGGTAGGCAGTCTCGAAGTCTGTAACATAAAATTTAATGTGCTCGGTCCTAAAATTGTCCCGAGTACCAAATGTTACCGGCAGAGTGAACGTGCCGAGTGGTATTAAGGCCTTTTCCGGGACAATCCTGTAAAAAGGCGTGTCCGTCTTCTGGAGCGCCGACTCATCAATATCGAGCGCAGAAAGAGTTCCCTTGAATAAGACATCAAGGCCGCTCCCACCATCAATTAGCACTCTCTTGAGACGCACCTTCATGGTTACCGGATCAACCACTAATGGGAATCGACTCGGCTTAGGTACTTCCGTCCACTGGTCGTTTCGGTTGAAGGTGATCAGAATTTCTGACCACCGCAGGCGTTCAGTCGCCCTGTCACTGATAGTGTTCACGCGATGGGCAAGCAACTTCTGCTGGCGCTTTGACTCCGATGCAATCGCTCCGCCGAAGATCATAGAGACCGTTCGAGCGGGATCTTGAAAGTCATTTTCGGTCGGGGGGTCGACATCTTTGTCCTCCCGGTGACACTTCTTCTTTTTGTCATCCTAGCGACGCTTGTCTGGTCGAGGGTTTTTTTTCGCCTCTTTAATCATCTGATTTTGCAGCTGATAACACCGGCGGGTGGTGTGGCTGCTGTTGGAATGAAAGATGCAGGGCTTATCCAGCATCTCCTGCATTGCCGAGTTCCCGCGTCCCTTGGACCGAGGTTTCTCCTCGGCGACCATGACTTGCTTCGACTTCCTCTTTCGAGCGCTTGTCGCGATCGTCACGCCGCAGCGATCGGCGACGATCATCCGAGCGCTTCTTGTCCTTGCGGGACTCCTGAGTGCTCCGGTGCATCTACTTCCGCTCGGCGTCCTCGGCATTGGCGAACTGCTCAGCGACGGTGATCATCTCGTCTGGCGTCGCGGGCTCGTTCATCACTAAATGACGAATTAATTCCGATGGCTTTCTTAGTTCATCCTGAAAAATGGACATAACGTCAGCGTCGAAGATACTGGCGACGGTGTTCCACCACTCGGAGAAGCGACGGATGGTAATCCCGAAGGGACTTGTCACTTTTCTGACGTATCTGGCGCAGGTCATGCCGAGAGGCCGGCCTTTGCTAGGTTCGTTGATAGTTGGTGATGAAAATATCGTACAATTGGCTCCAGGAGTTGATGGAGTTCTCCGGGAGATCGGCTAGCCAGCTGATAGCGGCTGGTGACAGCATGACGGGAAGATAATTCGCTATGACGTCATGATCTCCTCCCGCTGCTCGGATGGCCGTATAGTACAGCCGTAGCCACTAGAAGGGATCAATTTTGTCGTCGTAGGGCTCGATCCCTGATGGGCGGAAGCCTCTCGGCCATACCACCCGACAAAGCCGCTCGGTGAAGGCGGGGAAGCCGTTATGGCGAGAGTTGATGTCCTCATGCCGATCAACTCCCGGTGCTCCGTGGTTGTGATCAACGCGCTCCCTGCGACGGAGCTCGCTGCGCTCGCGCCGTCCTCGGCGGCGAGAAATAATGTTGTGCGCATCGCGCACTTGGTTAATAATTTCCCGAGCATCGCTCGAAAAAGAACTCCCGTGGCGCTCACTGGGTTGGGAGCATCATGACCGACTGGATGACGGGGGAGTAGAGTTATGGTCGAAAGATCACGACTGTGCTGATGGCGTCGTCTCAAGAAGTTGAGTGGCAGCAGCTTGTGTCATTGCCCAAGCCCGTTGGAGCTCGGGTGTGTCGAGGAGAGTAGAGAGTGCCCTCTCAATGGCAACTAAGTTCGCCGTAGGAGTGCGGTACACGACGTTGCCTTCAAAGTCCACTGTATAGGTCTCCTAGGAGGTATCAGCCGCCTGGGTCCTCCCCCGACGGAGTAAGCGGGAAGCGTTACGCCTTCGGCGCTCCCACCGGTGGTTACTGGACTCGGCAGAGTTGATGGTGGGTTCATCGTCGGAGACAACAGCTGTCATCATCATGACAATGCCCGCATGGCGAGGTGTAGAGGCGATCGTCGTGCCCTACTTCTTGGCCCGTTTTGGGGCGACCTCCGTGAACTGACGTCGGTGGATGGTGCGACCACCGTCGTTAACGAAAATGACGAAGTCAGCGGGGGAGTCGATGGAGATGGATCGACGCGGGGTCGACGGGGCTACACCCTTAGCGGGTACGGAAGCCACCTTGATAGGGCGGCACGCCGTGCTTCGAGCGGCAGAGCGCACAAAAGGAGTGCATGGGGTCCTCGCCTGGCGAACAGAGACATTAGAGAGACCAATTGGCGCATAGAGTCACCAATGAAGGTGAGGCTTTCAAAGGTGATGACAGCGCTAACGAGAACCTGAGTGTTCACCTTGCAAACAACGACCATTGAACTCGAAAAAGATTTTCACAGAATTGGCCTCTACCTGGCGCGCCAACTGTCGTTGTGTAAGAACAACAGTATCCTTAGGGGATATCCGATGACTAGATTTATGTAGGTGTATGAGGAAGACTGTGATCGAAATCTAATGGTTGCCTCACAAAAAGAGAGAGACAGGAAATTTTAGACAGGTTTAGGTCTCTCGGAGGATAATAGCCCTAATCCTGTGTGTTTGTACGCGTGATTAGAAAGCGACTGTGTATGTCTAAAAAAGACGTCCCCGTAAGAGGTGCCCCCAATCCCTTTATATACTATAGGGTTCGGGGTTACCGTTCAGGGTTTAATCGGCTCCATTAATCTATTTTTAATTAGTTTAATCACCTGGGATCGTAGGCCAATAATTACAGCGGTTACTCACTATATTGATTTGACTGTTACTTCCTGGAGTTTTATTGCTATTGATTGTGTGGACTGACTGTTAAACGGACTCCCGAGTGTGTGTGGTCGGGCGTCCTCCCAAGTGTGTGTGGTCGGGTGTCCTTCCGAGTGCTGGTGGTCGGGCGTCCTCCCGAGTCCTTGTGGTCAGCATCCCTTTCAGGTCGTAATTAATACTCTATCCTTTTGACTCCATTTTTTATCTGATTAACATAAATATATTTAAAGAGTACTCGGGGTTATATCTCCGTCTCAAGCGGGAGTTTACAAGGGAGGAGGAGTAATAAGTTAACCGGAAGAAGGATAAGTTAGCATGCATAGTTCTGACTCCCGAGCTGGGGATGCCTGCCAGATTTGTTCGTGGTTATCTGCTGGCTGTTTACCCGGTACGATCGATCAAGTACTGTTTTGTTTCTTTTCGCCGCGGGAGTAAACTCGATCTGTCCGTAGATGGGCGTACGTACGTCTCCGATGTATTGGGTGAGGACGCAGGAGTGTACAGTGTACTCCCATGCTGTCCATCCCACTCTAGCCCGTGAAATCGAGCTGGGCGTGGCTTTTTCAAAACTGTAAATTCTGACAAAAAATTCAGTTCGGTTCGTAATTTCTGAAGTTTTCTCGAAACTTGTAAATTTTGGTCACCCAAAATGAATCTTCAAAATGCAGAAACCTACTCGTGGAAATATTTAAAAGGGTACATGTGCACAGAAAGTTCGTAATCAGTCGGACGATCTACCATGCTTACAGGGGCAGAGCCACATTTGCGGCTAAGTTGTCTTCACAACCAGATAAAAAATAAAATTAATATTCAATATATTCTATTAACTATAATATGCACTCCTACTGAAACTAACATGGCTAGCTCGCCATGCACGCATGGTGCTTACAGCCCTGTGTTTGACCGACGAAATTCACCGGAGGCCCCGCCAGAGTCGGTAAAGATGATCGAGCGTGTTGTAATCTCAGTCTGTAGTATCTATAGGTGGTGTCTTGATGAAAGAGAGAGTAAAACACCATCTATTGACACTATAGTTTCTTAAAAAAATATTTTCATTCAATTGTTTATCTTCTCTCACATTTCTCTTTCAATCCCTTCCTTTGTTTTTCATGGGTCTCGTGAAGAGTTGATTTCTTGTATGAGACCTAGTTTCTATGATTTTTCCTCTCTTTTCTTGTTAACTTGCTTGTCAAATTAGCTTTTTCTTATATAACAGTTTATTTAATGATATGGACACTAGGTGACGTGAAAGGTTGAAAATGCCCTGACCAAGAGGCCGTACTAGTTTTCTACTTTTTTTGGTCAAGTCGAGATTTTTAATTGACCCATTAATTCGCCTCAGTCTCCTGGTTTGCTATTGCTTTCCACTTTGGTATCCTGGGGCCATTGACCTGGTCATGGCACGTCGGGTTTAGTTTAGGTTAATTAACTATACTTATTTGTACCCTGTTTAGCAGAGAAAAAGGGTGAGTCAGTAAGACTACGGTGCCCTCTATGCAAGGACGTTATATAGCAGAGACAAATATTTAGAGAGAAAAAATCTCTTATTAAACGATGGGTTATTATGAGCAGACGGGAGAGTAATTAACGGTAAGATAGAAAAAATCAATAATAGATAGATGATGGAAAAAGTATAGTAGTACTGTAAGAGTGTTTATAACTTGATATAAATCTCAGAATACTCATTATGCGTTAGAATGGAGGGTAGTACAGAAAGAAGCTTAGCTTAATATTATCTCCAGAGGTAGCACACTGCAGATTCTTCCTTATCCTCTCCTATCCTATGCATAGTCTAACCATCCGATAGTCCTGGCAACCATAAAAATGAAATTAAACAACACCGATTAGTACAGCTGCTGTATCTCTCGATTCTTCTTGACTGGTTATATATTAAAAGTTATTTGATTTTTTAAATTAAAATTATTTAATTTTGAATAATTTTATAAAAAATATATTAATAATTATAACATCAAATTAGTTTTATTAAATCAACCATTAAATATATTTTAATAGTGTATTTATTTGATATTATAAAAGTAATATGTTTTTATTTAAATTTAGTTAAAATCGAAGAAATTTGATTTTTAAAAAAAAGTCAATCGAGTTACCATGAAAAACAAAGTTCGGACGTAGCTATATGCAGCTAGCTACCTCTCTTAGCTATGCGGACTAACTTAAATCGGCACTCTGCATCCAGCAATCTAAGCTTAATTAAAATGTCCACGGTATTAGCAGACTGACCGCGTCGTTAATCTCACCGGACTGGACCATTTATAGTACCATTTGATCGTTGCAAGTTGCAACATCTTTATACTGGCAAGGGCACAGGATTAATCTGCGTCGCGATCAGATTAGGCAGAGGGCATAGTTTGGGGCGAAAATGGGTCCAGGGTCCATGGTTTCCGCGTAGTTAATTAGTTTTTTTGAAGCTTAGTTAATCAATTATTGAGGTATGGTGTGACATGTTAGCAATACCACGGTTACATGTCTTGCAATATAATTAGGACATATTTATTTCAGTTTAGAATTATATTAATTGGATTTTTCGGTTGCTCCTAAATTTATCTTTGGAGTCCAG
>KE372059.1:627379-645736 GCA_000418225.1 Zizania latifolia
CTCCATGCTGAAGCACTTCTTCAGAGGTGAACCGCCGACGTGCAACTGCACCCCGAACAGCCTCACGCCGCCACCACGGCGGCCGCCGCCGTAGCTGGCGCCGTTGCTCTCCAGGCTCCTGTGCCCGGTGCATGTCCTAGAGTTGTGGCCATTGTTCCCGCAGCTGGAGCATTTCCTGGCCATGCTTGCTGCCGACGGCGCCGGCCAAAGAACAACAACAAGAAGAACTGAAGAAGAAGAGGAAGAAGAGGAAGAAAGGAGGCCGGAATTCTAGGGCGTGGAGATAAGATGGTGCACGTGGAGGTGTTGCATCTGGGGGGCTTAGCTTAATAAGGGAGGAGAAAGATGTGGTGAGGAACAACTAACTTGTTGTGGAGCTCACACCTGGTGACATCCATGGAAGGGGACACATTGGCATCATCTCCTTTTATGGTATTGACAAATTCAATCCAGATGCTGGGCATGCTAGCTGAAGGCAGGCCTGTTTAACTGCATCTGGAATCCACAGGAATCTGCACAGCCTTGGATGCTAATAACAATATCTAAGTCACCATCACACTGTTCATGAAAACTGTTTTGTATGGTCCATATCAGGAATCTTATACCTTGCCTTGTGCATCTTTGCCACTGCCTTTTATGCCAAGGTCAACTGATTGGAAAAACAAGGGGGCGTGTTTTTCATGTCCTGAACTGCAAGAAATAAATCTTTGTGATGCGCTAAACGTGCATGGCATGCCACAGAGACAAAATGGATAAAAATGGTTTTTATGTTCTTATTTTCTGACGTGAAGGTAGACGGTAAACCTCAGTGTCTGATGATGCCATCATATTTTGCCAGAAGAAAATGTAAACTTTGGTCCAGGTACTTTCATATTTGTGCTACTGTTTATCTTGTCTTGAGACAAGGAGGAGATTGTCCGGAATACCATTATGTTCTTCTGTTTCTTGCCACCGTAATGAGAGCGATTGGAAGTGGTCTCTTTTGCCAGCTCTTGTAAACCAAACAGTAGATTAGGTATGAAGCCTGAAGCACATTTCAACCTCAGCCAACTGCCCAAGATAAAAATAACAAATCAGGAATCAAGATTCATTTCCAACTGAGATAAGATACTAGTTTGCTCTGCTTTGTCTCAGAATATTCTGACTGAAAACAGTACAAAATTGAAGATGAGATTTTAATGTGATAGGATGTGATACAAAAGAGGGACAATATGAAGTAGTAGTTGGCTGCTGTGAAGATTTCTCGTGTTGCTGTTAAGCCTGTGTCGTCTCAGGAATCAAGGACATTGGCCAAATCACAATGAGAAACAGAGAACGGAAGAGCCCTTACTATGCAAGCAAGCATAGTTATCAAGGTTAGGTACCAAGACCCAGGATTGGACGAAATTACAAAAAGGTCTCACGATAACAAACACAACATGGAGAGATGCCAGTACTTTGTACCTTGTGGACATGTTGCATAGTGTTAGATACTATGTGCTAGTTTTTTTTAGTTCCAGGAAATGAAAATCCAGACAACTGTTCTACTTGTATATGCATCCTGCATCCAGCTAATTGACTTATAATATGGAATAGGTGGATTATTACTTTGTTGGGAAAAAATGTATTTTGTGCACTCTGAACTTCGATAGTGCCATTCCTGCAAAAGGTTTCTCATGAAATGAACTCCATCTATCTTGCCATTCATTGGCAGACCCAAGTAGCCAACTGCAGGTCTCTCTTTAGCCTTTACATGACTAGATTTAAACAACCACTACAATATAATCTGTTGTAATCCACACCAAACGACAGTAAATGAAAAGAAAGTTGCAAACAAATGGACTCATTCAAACTATAATTTCAGTTGCATTTGAAAATTTGGGTTGTACATACAAATGGGCAATATGCCCAGCTTAACCTTACTGACAACAGCGATATTTCAGCGTTCTTGGAGGTTTATGTTGTTTCTTGCAAAGTAACAGCTTATGAACAGGACAAACAATGTCTTCTTTCTTGAGTGATTCTGTCCTTGTGAGTGACAACTCCAGGCATGAAAAGGAAGCTGTGACAAGGTAGGAGGGGCATCTGCTATCTAAATCCAAAGCGGATGGCGAGTGGGAGATGTTATTCTTGGTGAATTAATGACAAAGGAACCAGACTGGTACAGTTCAGATAGATATCCAGCAACAGAATGCTGCATCTTCTGATTCTCCTACTAGAAGTGGCACTGAAGATTTTCTTTCCTTCTATCTGCCTCTTTTGGGGAGAAGAATCCAATCCATTGGAATCCATTAGGAGGAAGATCAGTTTGGATAGCAAAAGAACTACATAACATGTCCATTTTACCATGTTTTCCTTTGGGCCGAAACACTTTACTGAAAATCTGAAACACAAAAACTCTATGCAAAATGCAGTGCCTCAAGCTGTGGTGGCAAACATTAACTCTCATCATTTTAAGCTCGAGATCCATCAACTGACAGAGAACTGCGCCTGATCACGTCCTTTGGACTGAGATGTTTCTCTTGGAATGCGATGTTTGAGCTGCCAAGGACGGCGCAGAAGTCATCACATGGGCCATCATCGCATTATTAAAGCACGGCTCTCCAAATACTGCAACATCAACAAGAAAACATATCATGGATATCGGACTAGACAGCTCATTGAAGTACGATCTCCTCCATTAAGATCGCCAACTGAAACCTGAAGCTCCAGCGTCCAAACGAGAACAGTTGAATTCGGCTGTTTTACAAGAAAGACGTCACGAAAGAAAATGTGAGGTCAATTGAATGTGGTACAGCAAGTAACAAGTGCTATCGGTATCACACCAGTGTTCAGCTTATTCAGCACAGGAATTCAGGAAACCACAGCTGAGAGGTGACAAAAACACATGTATGGCATGCAGCCAAGGACCGGCAGCGAAGTCTACAACCGCCAAACATACTGAGATCACATCACAGGAAAAAATCCCTAGTCCTTCGAAAACCGTACTAATTTCTGGCAGCTTTCAAATTTGAGTTCATTTTTTCACAGTGGTCAATGGAGGCAAGGTTATCAGGCTAGTCTCTGAAAGTTCTGTTGATAGCAAGCCCTGCATGCCGGACACACCTGCTGCACTGCACCTGCCGGCCATTGTCCGTCACTCAATAAACCTGATCCACCATTCCAAACACATTCAGAACTTCAGAGCATACTTGTGTAGTATGAGTACCAGAGCCGTTTATGCTCCAAGGCGAGAGGGCGATCGCCTACGCCCTATGAAACCAAAGGTGTCAAAACCACACACATATATATGTATACCCAATACAGACATAGCCAAACCAACATACTGCAAGGATAGGAGTCAGCTATGAAAGATATGTAGTAATCTCTCCCAATCCTACTTGACTCATTCGTATCTCACTTCTCAACTCTCCTTTTTTTGTCTCGGCATCTCCTTGTTCTCCCTTGCCCCAAGTGTCGGCACCGACACCGGTAATAGAGGGGTAGCTTAATTTTGTGGATTACTAAGATTTTTTTAATTTCTTCGATTTGTAACAGATCCTATTAAAATCCCATTCTATCAAAGCCATATATATGATGCGTTTTCTGAACCTTTCACTTTCACTTCTCTTTATTCTCTAATTAGTATGATGCATTATACCTGAATCGTAAGCTTTGTTATAGTTTGACTTTCTTTTGTTCATTGCCAATGTCAAAAGAAGTAGATCATCATCAACAAATCAACTTAGTTGTTGGTATGATTTCATTTAATTGATTGTACTTCTAATTACTAAATCTTTGAACATATTCCTAAAAGGTTAAATAACCCCTAATTTTATCTTGCCTAGAGCATTCGAAATGCTAGAAACATCCTTAACAATACTAGACATGTCTAGTAAGCACTCCGTATGAAAGAGACAGGCAAGCAGGCAAGGTCAGGTTAAGTTAGATTTGATCTGAACACAGGGCAGTTCATTCAACGGTCGGTGCAGAACTGCAGACAGATTAACATCTGAAGGGGAAATTGGTTTTCAGTTCAGAAACTTCTCTCTTTTCAGTTCCATGGGACATGGGATCAGTGGATAGCGCGAGGCCATGGCGCATGGGCCGGTTTGCAGCTCAAACTATGGACCGAATCACCGGCCCATGGATCGCCTTCCGGCCCACCGGCCCACCAGGCCTCCACCCCGCGCGCCTGCCTGCGCCCTATATGAAGCGCTCGAGGTGGCCTCCTCTCTTCGTCCCCACCCGCCGGCCGCCGCACGCGAGAAACCCTAGCGATTCCGGGTGTCGCTTCGTCCTCCTCGGATCCTCCATGGCCATGGCTGCGCCGTGGACGGCGGGATTCCTTTTGTGTTTGCCTTTTCTTCTTTTTTCTGGACTTGTTTCTTCGCGCCTTCGAGAGAACCGGGTGGATTGTTGCTGGTGCCGCCTCGGTTCCGTTGCGGGCGTAGACTGATCCCTTGTCGAGATCATTCCGACGAGCCCCATCCTTCGCGTCTTCTCGTGATGTTGGGTGGCTGGGTTGTTCTCTAACATTTTTTGTTCTCAGCGTTCTCCTCGTCTCTGAATCTTGCTTCGTGTCGTGTTCATGGTCGACGGCCTTCATAATCCCGGATTAACTCGCTTAGCTGTTCTTCTGATTCATGGGAGGCCAAGATCAATGCTGGCAGTTTCGCTGATAGCGCCTTCGTCTTCCTGGAGATGCTTCATTAGTAACTAGCCACACAAAAAAAACTCAAACTTGATTGCTTTCTGTTTGTTCTTTTGGCAAATTTCAGTTTTTTCTTCGAGAAGGCTGGCCTGGGATGCACTGTGTGTCTGTGTCCGTTTCTGGGAAACTCTTGATCAAAGCAGAACGAACAGTGAAGCGATGAACTTGTTTTTGATATCTGATGGCGTTCGACTTCTGAAGAATTTATACAGTAAGTCGTTGGACCATGCATTTGACATTTTGGACTGTTTATTGCATGAAATGAACGACAGCTGAGTAATGATTAGATTTACAAATTCGCTGAGCCTGTGATCGAAACAAACCAAGATTTGGATAAGCGAAACTTGACAAACAAAGTCGGAACTCGGAAGTTTAGCCTCCAATAAATGGCTGTGCTAGCCAAGCTGAGTGAACAATGGAGCAATGAGATTCGCAGTGATGTACAGTGCCATCGCTAGAGAGGTTGAACATTTCATTGGATGATTGAACACTTGAACGGTTGGTTGCAATTTGCACAGCATCCAAACAAACTTCTCAAACGCTGTGCGCCCTTGGAGAAAAATTTTGCCCTTTGCACTGTTGAGCGGTGACAAGAATAGAAGTTTCAATGTTTCATCTTGCATTGCGACGGAGGCTTGACCGTCGTCGACCGCCGGCGCTCGGCAGCTCACGTCTCCGCTTATCTCTGAACGCGCGTCGGTGGACATGGCTGACGAGCTTTCACATCTTCGTCGTACTAATGTGTTTTTTCTGGTACAAATCGAATTGACAAGAGAACCAAAAAGAGTTAAGATGCATGAAGCCTTGATGCAGTGATGTCAATGATACATACGGGTGTAACCGGCCCATACCGGGCGCCGCCCTAACCACTTGGTTACTGTTCTAGTGCCGAAAATTTAAATTTAAATATTGGAAATCAGATTTTGAATGGTATCTGCCAGTAAAAAAAAATTGATAATTTGATACTCCCAATATGTCACTTCTCACTTTTCGATCCTCTTGACCGAGATAATAATATATAAGACTATTTAGATCAATAAATATACACTAAAATAATAAAAATACAAAGTTTATTCTCAACAATGACAAACTATCAAATCTCTCTCTCACCAGTAACTACTAACTGTCTGTCGGGCTAGCCAGTTAAACAGGCCTGAAACGATTACTCAAACCCTGACATACAGCAATCTGCACACCAGGAGCTTCCACCCAGGTGGCCAGGTACATGCAGCGTACACGGTCACAGACCACGCCGACAGCTCAAAGGCAGCAAAGCTACATGTTAAATACAGGTAAAAGTTTCTGTGATGGACAACAAAATCCTGCTTCTATCACTTTCCCCTCTCTTTTCTGTATGAAACGATGTGATGAGATATACATGTGTGCTGGCTACAAACATATGAACAAACAGGCAAACGCCCACCCTCCCCTACAAACTCCCTCCTTGCCTCTACCACTTCAGCACAGATTATCAGTGATCCACAACCAAAAAAACTGCCATTAGCTGCGTGACTGGAGAACTGCATCAAAACTTGCGTGGCAGTGGCCATGTTCCGGTTGGCCATGTTCCGGCTATAGCCCAAGCAGCAGTCGTCACTGAATTCATGAGCTGTATTGTCAGGCCATCTTCAGGAATTTCCCATGCTAAACTGTAAGCGAGATCCGAGTCTTGATAGGCTTCAGCTTCACCCCCATGCTCTCAGGTGACAGAAGTTCAGGGGATATGCAGAATGGGTTCAGTGTACTCCTGGGGCTGCTCTCCAGCTGGGAAGGTCTGTAAAGACCATATCCCACAAGGAAGTATTCCATGGGAATCAGCATGGCGTGTGGCTGCTCCTCCGTGACAAGTGACCCGCATGCCTGAACCTACAATTTGCAGGTAAAAGACTATTAAGATTTAAGAACCTAAATTTCTCTGCATATGGATGATCAACTTGATATGTCACTTGTTAAATTCTGCTAATAGAGTAATAGACTATAGTCTTATATACCTCAACTAGAGCGCAATATCTGCGGTCTAATTTTGTGGTCATATGGACAGCATCGGCATGGAACTGGGAGTTCTCTCCCACAAAAATCAGCGTCCGGCACTGAAGCTTCTTCAGTGCTTCAGTCAGATCATGTCTCCTGATGGATGGAAAATTCACTTGAGTATATGCAAATCCTATTTCTTTGTTTGTTCAGTTGACATGAAGAAAATAATTTGTTCCACTTACTTGTTTATTGCTTGAAGGAATCTCCATACGTTAGCTCCCTGCCTCTCATGAAGTAACTGCATAAAAGAAAATAGTTGTTAAAGGCTTACTTTCTATAAATATATGACTAGCAATCTTGTTGAAATAATATCAGAAACCTGAAAAGGACATAAAATACTTACACTTCTACAGGCTTGCACAATCTCTGATTCAGGATCTTGTCCATTACCACGAACCTCCTGCACATGGCATCAGAAATATGTTGAGTGAAACTTATAAGCACAATAGGAGGCAGATTAATGCAGCTGAGAGAAGACCAAGCATACCGTGCTAAAATACCGCTGAAGCAGGCATTCCTTGACTAGCCCACGAGTCCCATAATAGTAAAGCAAATTTAACAATACCTGGTACATGAAATGAGAATTCGAGGTTAATACACCTCAATAATGTATTACCAAAAATTGTGAAGTGTAGGACTGTAGATCAGTACCTTATTGTACAACCACTCACTCCAAGACGGGGCTTTGCACAGAGGTGAAACTAGCATAAGGCCAAGAACCCTCTCTCGATACTTAGTCTGCAACAATTTATAAATACATTATTAGCAAAAGAACGAAAGGTAAACTTTGAAAGAACTGACTGTGGGAACACTTACTGAGAAGAGGGTGAGAATGTATGCACCAGCAGTGACACCCAAGCACATCACAGACCCTAATCTGTATGAGCAAAGCCACAACCACAACATCAGAGGCATTTTTTAAGCACCAACTGAACATACCATACAATTTAGCCAGTGTCACGATGCAATACCCGAAGAAATCAAGAACATCCGCAACCTGATCCACGAGTTCATCAACAGATGGCACAGGCACATCTGACGAAATTGGAGCCGCTCCCAACTGTAGGACTCTTGATAGATACCGTACAAAAATTACCATGTAAGTATCAGAGCTAATACGAGCAAACAGTGAATGCTCAAATAAAGTATGGTAAGAGAAAACCATCATAACTGACCTCATGACCTTGAGGAGTGATGTGATAAATACAAAAATTGTGAAGCAACAGCGACGCAGCCTCTGGGCAGAAGAATAATCCTTGGAAGCAAGACATATCTACCAAACAAGAGATAGCAACATCAGCTACCTCGCCATGGAAAAATTAGAAAGTTTTCACCTATAATCTCTAAAGGTCATCACAGTACTCACAATTTAGAGCTACATCCGGATATGTTATGAGGGCGGGCTTTTCTTCATCTCCATATACAGAAACAGATACAGAGCCATATCTGGTTCTCACTCGGTGCTCCTGATAAAAACACAGGAAATATAACATCTTTAGTACATTTACATTTGGAAACCCTATTGGAGTTATGTATAATCTAAGCTATTCTGACTAGAACATGATTTTTTTTCCCCAATTGACGAAGAGGTATTGCTTCGCCCTGGTGAAACCACCACCGACATTGATTAACAAACAGAACCGCCCCTTGTCATTGCTTCGTAAGTATTAGCAGCACACAGAGATACTAAATTTGTGTGTGTTTCTTATTCCTGCTACTCGTGAGCAGCATTGCAACCATAAGATACTAACTATGAGCTGCAAGAACAAGCTCCAAACCAAAATCACAGGCAGCCAATCTTCCTAATTCTTCTTACAATGTACCTAAGATAAGAAATTAAGAACACAGCCCAAAACAATAACAAAAGAAGCTTCATGACATCCCAAATTCGAAGCTTTGCAGCTAATCAAGAACACAGCAAGAGACAAAATCAGGGAACACGTATATCCCCTACCTAACCACCCAAGCAATCAAACAGAAACCCCCACAAAGTTTTCCTAAGACGAGCACGAACGCTCCCCAACAGGAGGGGAATCAACCAAGGAACCCGAAGAAAGCACGGACCTTGCCGCCGAAGGAGATCCGCTCCACGTCGACCGACACCGACCCGCTCGAGTCCCCCATGGCGGACTCCGGCGCCGCCTTCCGGAAGCTCCTCCTCCGCCACCAACAAACCTCGCGTCCTCCTCCTCCTCCTCTCTCAATCTCTCTCCTTGCTGCCACCTCCTCCTCCCTAAATCCTTCGCATATATTCGCGCGTGTTTATATACACGCGGAGGTGGCCGCCCAGAATAACGCGACCACCGACGGCGGTCAGCTCACCGGTGGTGACCAGAAGCTTGGATTATTTCAGGTGATCCACTCGTTGCCCGCCCATACGTGGGGCCCACGTGTCAATGACCGTTGCGGGGACGCGTCCGACTGATCTGTGTGGGCTTAGCATTTTGTGCTGCCCTGGGTCTCTTGCTACGGGCACCCCAGATTCTGCCCTCGCGAAATACATCGCACCTTTTTTTCGTGCTTAATTGACGTGAATTAGCGTATTTGTCGCTCGCGCTAAATCTAGCACATGATATGCGTAGCAGTAATGAAAAAAATAGAATCCAATAATTTTCTTCTTCAATTCTTTCCTTCTTCCCTGGTAAAAGTATGGCTAATGTATTGTTTTAAATGAAACTGAAATATACTACTATGATTTTATTAACTGAAATATTTTAAGGGGAAATCTACAAAATAATAAAATGCATGAGATTTTAAATATTCCGGTTTTATTGGTAACCGAACTTACAAAGAAATTTCTTACACTAGATTAGTTATTTTTCCTACTTATTAAGTGCTCTTTTGGATTTAGAAATTTCACAGGAATTTTATAGAAATTCAGTTCAATTTCTAAAAAAATTATGTGAAAATCTAATATTAAAAAAAGCTCTAAAACCGGATGCACAGCTCAATGGAGTTCGCCTAGTGGAATCTGTTGTCGTGTTGTGCGCCTTCTATGCACCAGCTGAGCTGGCTAGGGCCCACATGTCAGTCCAATGAAAAGGATAGGCGTGGGCCCACACATCGGATCCTAATTCCCAACGCGTTATGTGGGGCCACCTGTCAGTCGTAAGCAATGCATCCCCGTGCTTTGCCTCGTGACTCGCGACAAAGTTAATTACTCCTAGACTCGAAAGCGATTAATTGTATTTTAATTGCGAGGCTTAATTAGATTTTGGATCCACGTACTGGTTTTTCGCATAGATCTCACTTTTCTCTCTAATTAATGTGTTTTATTTACACGTTCTTTTTGTAGCGAGTCGAATAAACCATTTCAACATAAAGATGGTCAGTTTGTTTTATATTTCAACAATTTATATGGGTTTCAAGCATTGATCTGGAGCAAGTATTTTTAGCTGGCAATATATATTTAAATAACATTACAGAAATAAAAAAACTAGCAAATATTATACCATGGTTGTTTTTTGAAACAACCAAACAGGTGATCGGTTTGGCTGACCTGCCAGCTGAACAACGTTTCTTATGCCATGGCCTAATAATCATCTCCCTTTCACACACAGACACACAAACAAAGCAAGCTTAATTACATTCTTAGCTTCTTTTAGTTTGTTTGGTCGTCTCTGTCTAATCTTTTGGAAGGCAAAGGGAAGCTCAAGCTAAATCAGGACAGCCAATGTATCTTCGGCCAATGCATTTTTCAATGATACGAAGGGTGGTCGATTTTTTTCTAAAAAAAATTGCTGAATTTCTGAACACATGCATCCATATGGAGAAGATCTCACAATTGAATTTATGTATAGTTAAATAGTAGACGTGTAATATGTTAATTCTGACCGTGAGATCTTCAGCTGGAATATCAAGACAGTGATCAGCTCAAGTAATTAGCAAGCCAATAAATGTGATCCACGTGAAACAGCCCTTCCGATCGAGATCTCACCACCGCACGCTTCATTGCGAGGTCGCAATTAATCATCGCATTCAGATCCATCTCTGAATCCGAAGGCAGGAGCCTGTAGGTGGTCGATCGATTCGTATCTATGAATGAATGATGCCCAGATTAAAGTGTTAGTGTCACTGTTATGTTACTCTGAAGAAAAGCTGGCTCTTTTGGAACCTTAAACTGCAGCACTGCTAGCTTCTGCATGCAGTAATTCAAGTGGTGAATTAACTGATCACCCAAAACCTTTCTTTTTTGTCTGTGGTTTTGGCGCCTGTTTGCAAGTTGAATCCATGGCATGTGTAGCTGACGCTAGCTTGTAGTTGTAGATGGATCTAACGAGAGGTTAATTAATTTGCTGCTGAAAATTTCAGCTGGTCGATGGATGGATGGATGGATGGATCTATCGATCACGCGCGGCACAGCAATCAGTCGGTCCCAAGTCTCCATCAGAGTTCGTCGGTTGGTCTAATGTTGGTCTAATTACCCAGCTCCATGCCTCCATATTGTAGTTCTCCTACCAAGAGATCGAAGCTTCTTGTTTAATCGATCTGCTCGGCCATCACGTCGTGGGAGGAGCGTTCGTGCGTACGCGCAGTAATGGCGATCTCTGATCGGTAATCAATTGCTTTTATCAATCGTTCTCGCATTGCTGATCTCGTATTTATTCGTAGAGACACAGAATGCAAGGTTAAATTCAAAGTTCAGACACTCAGTAGTCAGTCCTACTATACAGTTAGAACCTCCTTTTCTGAAAGGGCACCAGTTGGATATTGCAGTAAGGAGTAAATCGTAAAATATTTTCAGATAGTAGGTTGCATGAGATCAAATCCTGCAAATTTCATGAAATCAACGTTAACCCGTATTGTGCAGGTGAGTTGTCGGTTGACTTGCAATTATACTTTTCGGGTCAGGATTACTGTTAGGTATAAGGCCAACTAAAAAGACTTTCGAACTAGTTCTGAAAATACTGCGGATTTGTGCATACCGATCAGTGGTCGATCTCACATGCTGTATATCTTGTCAAGGCTGTCAAAAACTGCCTAAATTTTGTGACAACGAAACCAATCGAATCGAGCAATAGTCGCCTTGATTGGCTCCTGTGTCGATGGACGAAGGGAGAAAGTTTCAGTGCTATTTACAGATCCAGATCACTTTCATGAAAAAAAAAGCTTTTGCTGTGAGTCTGACAGATCCTGGAAGGTAATCTTGGAAGCCACTGTTACTATTTACTCTGATCAAAAGATTAAAAAAAAAGAGAGGCAAAATCTTCACCACTTAATTCTGATCGACATGTTTAGCAATCAAGAAGCCTTGAATAAAGCAAATCAGATGATTCAGAAATGGCAGCAAAATACGTGGCATTTACATCTCATCTGTAAACAGATCTTGTTCAGTTAATCATGCGTAGACTTTCTGAATTTCTTATTATCCTGAATTTCTGGTTTGTTTGATCTATTGGCTTACACTCCTGAATTTCAATGACTAAAATCTACTGGCTTCGATCGGTTAGTTGTCAATTGACTAGACCACTTCTTTGCCCTTTTGAGTTTTGGTAGAATTATTACAACAAGCAATCATCAATTAAGCCGGCTGCTAGCTGCTTGACAGGCCAGCATATGCACATATGTAGTTCCATAGTAGTGGCACACAGACGAGCCAGAACAATCGAATAATTTGAGCAACCTTTTTATATAGTAATAATTAATTGTAACTAGTAACCTGATTAAACTAAGGCCAGAGGCTAACCAATTAAAACAAGAAGACATGAGACTTCGGCCATCTATTCCAACCCACAAATTAGCACACGTGAAACGGTTTCAGTTCATGAAAAATGCAGCAAGTCTATATGCCTGGCATTTTGACCTGAGACTTGGCTGGCCAAATTCAGAACTCAGAAGGATCTGCATGCAACATCACTCCACGTGATGAACAATTGAACATTACAAACAACTCCATTAAAAATCTCCTTGGGCTGTCGGTGAGCACGACACTGCGCTCTGCAGCAGAGCAAGCTTAATTAGCAGCAGCATGGCTATGGTTGGTAGCTAGAGCAAGTACAGGTCGCTTTAAATCGCCCAAGCGATCGAGGACGAACAGCTAGCCATATGGCCCCGGATGGATGGAGTGAGTACTTGCACTGTTGCCAAGTGTCAGTGACATGATCTCGCCCATTGATGAGCATGCAGGCGAGTGAATTTTGCTTGCTGTGAGTGCAAATTATTGAAGGGGAGAACCGATCAGTAAGTAGATTGCTTGTCCATTCTTGACGGCCAGAGCAGTAAACACAATGCATTGCCAGCACCGGTGAGCTCGCGGAGATGAACACGCCTCTGTCCTGTCCTGTCGGCTCCCACGCGGCTCGCCGGAAGAAGAATCTGGAGTAGCCGTGGGTGTTTGACAAGATTTCAACTCCTCAATGCTAGTTTGGAGGAGATAGAGTCCTAGTCACGGATCAAGGAAAACTGGAGTTGATCTCTCTAAAAATTATATATTATATATCGAAGGTAAATGTGCAATTGGATTGCTCCACTGCCTTATATCTAGAAAGTTCGAATGAAATTAACCGTAATTGCCATTGAAATTACCCCATGCGCCACATTGCTCCCCTCCTCTAGACATTGCCACAGCTTTTTCGCCGGAGCCCGACAAGAGAAAAAGAATATTTCTAGAGATAACAGTCTAAGTAAATATTTTTTTCATGCAACTCTAGATTTTGTAGGATCTAAACTCTTATGAATCTAGATCTAGTTTTAGATAATCAGTATTTTTATATATTGTTATTTTAACAATTATTGATGATATATATTGAAAGCAAATAATAGCCAATATTTTACGTTAAAATTTGTGTAAATTTTTTTATATTCATTATATTTTAGAATACATGTAATATTTTCATCTCATCTGCCAAAGCGTGCAGATTCAACAAACGACTTCACGAATATGTGCTTTGATATTTGATATTTTCTATTTAAGAAAAATCACTTTGATTATTTGGCACTCTGATCTATCTGACCCACAATTGTAAATAATCAAATAAATAAAACTTTTAATTGATAAATCATCAAATCTTGGGTGTGCTTTCAGCCCAAACCGCTCCAACCCGAGATGAAGTCTTAACCCATTTGAAACCAACCGCCACGATCCAAATAAAAATCCAGCCCATTGCACCCAAACAAATCCAGGCCACTAGCAGGCTTACACGAGCTCTCAACTGACATAAAACAAATGCAGGATTAGTCACGTACTTATACAAAATCAATGGTTTACTAGTGCTGTAGTGTGCAATGCTGAAACTGCAAATTAGTCAAACTCTTGGATTCCGACGATGCAGGTCAGATCGATGCCTTTGTTTATCTGTGGGTTGACTTGAAAGATTAAGATGTCCATGCAGACGCAGCTAGCCGGTTTCCTTATTGTGCTCACACACACACATACTGTTATTATAACTCATTTGATTCTTTGATAAATTAAACTTCTCTAACTCTACCTAATTTTATAGAAAAATACACTAACAATTAAAATATCAAATTAATTTCATTAAATCCATCACATAATATATCTTAATAATATATTTATTTGATATTATGGATGTTAATGTATTTTTTAATCTTGGTAAAAGTTAGAGGAATTTGGAAAAAAAATCAAAATACTTATAGTATGAATCGGAAGGATATATCAATTCGATGGCTAGCCGCAACATCTGCCAATGTCAATGCACCTCTTGTCAAAAAAAATTACGTATGAAGTGATAACGACACCATGCTTGGTCAATTAATCAAGTAATTTACTTTGTTAGCATGCATATATATATATATATTGGACCTATATTTATTTGTTTATACGCAAGCTGATCAGTATCAGATATGTGTATTTAGCAGCTAGCTTTTAAAGCACTACAGTGCTGCTGCATATATCCACTGTCCCATAACTGATATGTGTACTGTACTATACTAAAGCTCTTAAGTTGTTAGTTAGAACCACATATTACTTCCAAGTTTGACAAAATGTATGCAAAAATACACATACTTGCCTCTAAAAGTAGAGCAATTTTATGGTACATTCTACATTAAAATGAATCCCAACCCTTTGTTTCCTTCCATCTAAGTGTTAAAAATAATTTATACTATTGTTTTTGATTAGTGATAGTAGAATTTAGAAATGGTAAAATCATTTAAAAAATAAGTGATGCTTAAATGTCAACCAATTGACGAAAAAGATACATGCAAATTCTCTAATATCGATTACACCTAAAATGTGGTCAATTAAAATACTAGTCTATCATTTAAAATCAACTGCTAAAATCGATTCTATTGTTAGTATAATATAAAAAAAATCAAGTGCCGGGTGGCTGGTGTTAAACTTTTAATTACCTTAGGTAACAAAGTCATCGTCAACCAGGGCTTTGCACACACTAGTCAACTTGCTATATATTGTTTTCACGTGTCATTCTGGCTAGAGAACCAGCCAAATTTTCTAGTGGCAAGTTGCCCTCTCAGATGTGTCGCCTGTTGTTCTTGCACGGCAACTAGTCCTCGCGCTCTCCTTTTTCCCAAAATCTCGTGCAGAAGAACACACTGGACTACTAACCAACTTGCTGTGCGTACTTGCAAATTGCAATGGCGATCATCAGAGGGAAATCGAGCACAGATAGGGTCATATCGATCTTGAAATCATTCATGCATCTATGAATAGGATAAGAGCAACTTGTTGTACTGCCGATCTAATATATTCATGAAAAACAACGCACAACTGTTTGCAGCCGCTGCTCTCCGGATTCTTGGCAGATATAATTAAGTCGTTAATCCTCAGGCTGAGGAGTACTGTCAGAAAACGACTTCAGTGACTACTTCCATTGTTCCAACAATTTGTTAATATGATTAGGTCTTGTGGAAGAATTAAAATCTTATCGCTTGGTTGGAATAGATCGAGATCAATACCATATCGTTTTCTATTTCAAACAGGTTCATTCAAGTACGAAAAATAGGATTTGACGCGGTAGAAGATTACAATTTCGACCAGGATTTGACGCGGTTGTTAAGTCCTTTTACTTAATTCCAAATTTCGGTTATTTCCAGTCGAATTTGCAATGGACTGTTTTAGCCTCAACTATTGCAACATAGTCTGTCGATTAATGTATTGTCATGTTTTCGGATAAACGTGGAAATTCCTAAAGAGTCCTAAAGGTTTTTAGTGTCATAGACACAGGAGGATCCAAAACACTCCTTGTCCTTGTTTTGTCTCAGGAAAAAATACATTACTATTTGATGTAAGTATTATTATATAATTTAGTGTTAATGATATCAGTCTATACCGAAAATCATAGTCATTAGTTGATAAGTTGTTACCGACCATCTTGAATCCACCTCTGGTCATAACAAGAAAGGACACTGTTTGGGTCAAATAAGGCTGACATACGCGCGTGGTGACTGGTGATCACCTTTTATTCTGTCAAACGTGCGTAATTTAGACCTTAAAATCATGTTAATAAAATAAATCTCACCATACTCTTGGGAGTCATTGGCTCATAGAACTCATATGTATGATACATATGGTGTGAAAGGAATTTTCCCAATAGACAAATAGTCAGCTAAGATCCAAGCGAGTACTGTGGACATGGCTACTTGCATATGCATAATCTACAAGGGTTATCTCAGAATTTTTCAACAACTGATTGCCCAGTCGATAGATAGATAGATAGAGAGATAGATAGATAGAGAGATAGAGAGATAGATATACACACACGGGGTCAATAAGAACGTGGTCGTTAACATTAATTAATTCCAGTTGTGTGCCCGATCAATCAAGCATATGATTGCTGCCGTGCCGACATTTTAGCCGACAGTGCATATATCCCTCTCAGCTCCCTCGCTAATCGTGTCCTTCTCATGATTAATTAGCACGGATAATTAAGAGCACGTTTATTTCAGCATTACATAATCTAGATTATTTTTATAAACTGAAACAAATAGGCCAGCTTATTGTGTCAGCTTATTATAATCTAGAGTGTAGATTATAATAATCCAATAAACTGGTGGAACCTATTTTTTTTTCTATAAGCTGGATTATTACAATCTTAAGCTAAAACAAATAGGGTCTAAGTAGGTGAGGGAGCAGCGTCTCTCTACCAGGCACAGTAAGCGGCCTAGCCCCTAATAATTTAGCTAGTGGTTGGCTTTATACTTGTGACATGTCATATATAGATGATTTAATAGTCCACTCATATAATAGTTAGCTATCTATATATATATTATACATTTAATACGTAACCTACCACATCATCTCATAAAGTTTATGAAAACCTGTGTACGAGCGGGCTGTAAGCTAGTAGCACGTTTCTCTTCTCTCTCCTCCCCTCTCTCCTTCACCTCAATACTAATCTGATATGATAACTTTTTCAGCCTGCTTACATAAGCTTATTATATTTTCTCTAATATGATCAAAGCTAGCCAGTCAAAATTCAAAATCAAAAATTAAATTCACATTTTTGAACCGAATGGTAACAGAGCGATTTGGCTTGGTAACCATCTGGTTTGGAGCGGTAACCATCGCTTACGGAATGGCTTGGCATTGGTCAGTGGTAACAGATCGGTTAGCCGTGGTAGGTCATTTTTTAAAATACTGAAAATAGAAAAAATGTATAAAAAATTAGGAATAAAAATAAAAATGTAGGAGAAAGCTAGAAAAATGTAGTAACATAAAGAAAAATTGTAATACAATTAATAAAATTATTTAGTATGATATTTATTGTTTTTTGGTTGAATTAAATGGTAGAGAACCAAAAAATTAGTATGTGAAAAAACCAAAAAAAATGCAATGGTGGGCTATCATGTTAATCAAGTAGAAAAAAAATACGAACCATTTGACGTAGTGGGTATAGACGATTACGACAGTGAAGATCAAATAGCAGATATATACAATATCATAAATTGGAGGTGTAAATCTAATTTATAGAACTAATACACAAAACACCTCCTTAACACAGATATTCGGATTACAGCTACATATCTTCACGGTTCAGAGCTAATCGGAATTCGGAAGTCTTCTACATGTCCTTTTCCCATGCATGCATCTGTTAGATAAGATCTTTGAGAGGAGAGGGGGACCGAGTCCCTCTCCTCCCCACGACTCGGGCTCCCAACCGATTCTAGTTAGGGCCCCCGTCGTGTAACGCCACATATAAAAGAGGCTAAGGGGCTCAGCGACTAGGGTTACTCTCTCTATTTCGCCACCCCAATCCCGAAATATCCTAAGCACCGATCAACTCGGCGTTGTCAGCGACGGGAAGACCCTCACCGCCGACGTCTACGCCGATCTCGACGCCACAGCACCAGCCATGGCGTCGCCCTCAAAGAACCAAGGCAAACCCGAAGGTACGCCCTAATGCCCTACTAGTTCTAGCCTAGCGATCCTAAGGCGAACCTATTTCTATCAATGGTATCAGAGCAGTACTAGGCTTAGGCTAACTAGGGCTTGATTAGGGTTTCGGGTGGCATCTGTCTCCCATGAGCCGATGCCACCGCCATGCCAAAATCCCGCAGAAAACCTCTCAGAAACCCCTCGGCCAAGAACAACTGAGAACGAAATAAAAAATAAAATAAAAGGGGGGATTAGGGTTAGGGTTAACCCTAACCCTAACCCTAACAGTATGCATTAAGGGCGTCGGGGGTCACTTACCTCGCCGCCGCACCGTCTTCGGCCTCGCCGGAGCTCG
>KE372059.1:675038-685834 GCA_000418225.1 Zizania latifolia
TGCCTCCTGTGTGCTGAGTTCAAAGATCCAACACTTTTCTTGTCCTAGTTTATGAAATTCACATTTCATGTTAGGCCTTCTTCATAGCATGTAAAATTCAGAGGATTTTTACAATAATGATTAGATTAATTTATGTGAAAAATCTGCAATATAAGCCTTAATCATCTGGCATTTCCCTCCGTTTCTAAATGTATTCATTCTAACATTTCCTAAATTTATCTATAGATCAATGAATCTAGACGCCAGAATGACTTATATTCAGAAACGGAGGTAGTAGGTGAAAAGGAAGCATAAGGACAGTTGACGATAAATCGTCAAACAAACGGTAATTTCATGTATAGTTGGGTTCTAGGTGTAAAGTGTATGATCATATGCATAAAAGAGTTTTATATAGATTCAATCCTCACTCAGGTAATAATTCTACATCCTATGCAATTGAATAGAATTGATGATATAGTTACAATTAATAAGGGGAATCCTCCATACATATATACATACTAGAAAGAGGATGATGTCTCATCAGTAAGACATGGTTGGCTGATTGGCGGCTAGTGTTCGTCGATGAGAGTCTCGAAGGCGTGATCGGATGTTGAGGGCTTCATTGGCTATTGCCAACTTGTGTTATATTAAATCTAATTGTTAATGCTGATAACCATATGTTCGGATGTTTGGCCCACTCCGAGAGATGTATACTAACCCAAAAGCTAGGCGTATCCTCATAGGGGTCAGAGATATCTAAGTGTTAGGTTATCGTGTATCCGATTAGGCATGTCAGGAGCTAGGATCCTTGAAATGGTGACATAATCCCTATCGCCAAAGTAACGATTGATAGGAGCTAGAATCTAATTGTTGACTTATGTTGATCGTTGGTTTGGTGATAAGAGAGCTGTATCGCCAAACTTTCCGTTAAGACATTCCGTGTCTCGAGTATTGATTTGGCAACATAACCTTCTATTACCAGAATAATCATCGATAGGAGCCAACGGTTATATTCTAGCCTCTTACGGACCTGTCGATAGTCTAGTTCTGTAATCTTTTAAAAGCACACCAAAAATGTAATTATGAATAAAAACATATTATTATTTTAAAAAAATTCCTTGCCCAAGTCACAGGTGGAAAGGTTTCACAGGTCCAAGGCCCAAGGCCTAAGGCCCACGTAGCAGCCTAACGCCCACCGTGCAATGTGTCCGATCGCAATCCTCCTCCCTTGAGTCCTTGACCCTAATTTTCAAACGCGCGAATATACGGATAACCCCCTAAAATCTCGCCCGCATCTCAAATACGCCCCCACCCGTCCTCCTCCCCCGGCCCTCTTCCCCCTCCTTGTATCCTGCGCCCGCCAAGCCGCGGTCCTCAGCGGCCAGCGCAGGCAACACAACCGACCGCCACCACCACCCTCCCACTCTCCCCTCCGATCCAGCCGCGCCGCGGGAAACCCTAGAACCCGAGCCTCCTCCTCAGGCCCCCTCCCCTGGTGGCTCGGCTTCGCGGCGCCGGGAGACGGGCGCGCGCGCGCGAGAGAGAGCGAGCAGGCGGCGCGCGCCGAGCTGCGCGCGCCTGGTGCTCTCCGCGAGCGCGAGATTTGGCCCTGATCCGAGGCAGGTGAGCTTCCTTTCGGTGACTCGTCGTCGGGATTCCGTGCAATCTGTGGTGGGATGGTTCCGGTCGAGAGTTGTGTTTTCTGTGGGGGTTGGGGCTCTCTGGCTGTGACGTGATGGGGATTTTTGCGGTGGGTTTTGGCCGGTTTCACGGGGGAATTTGTTGTTTCCGCGGCCGTTCATGGGGTTTGCTTGGTTTGCCGAGCAGATGTCTGCTCTATCTCTCTTAGTTTTTTTAATCTACGTGCTTTGCTCGCCTGGGGGTTTTTTCATGTTCGGAGGTTTCGAGTTTTTCCTCATCTTCCTTTTCGAGAAGAGTCGATGGGGGAATTCTGACCTGAGAAAAGGAAGAGTCGATGGGGGAATTTGTGAGCTGAGAGTTGCGGCTTTGGATGGTTTTGTTCTCTCCTGAGCAGTGCTTGCTTCATCTGCTTGGATTTCTGAAAGACGATTTGGTTTCCCTAATTTTTTCTGCGCCCGGAATTCTTGTCGTTGTTTTGTTTCTGCCGCCAGGCATTCTTCTACGAATCTCTCTCTGATTTTTGGTGTGCCGTGATCTCTAGCAGGATTCATCTTTGGTATCTCTAGATTCAATTGGATTTTGTTTAACTGCCGTCTATGGTTGTGCTGCGGCGGCTTGGGACCTTGGAGTTCTTCACTGTAGCTTCTCCGGTTGGCGTCAAATCCTACTTACCTCCCTAATTTGGTATCCACTGCAGAAAAAAAATCACTTTGCCCCTATTTTCTCATCCTGTTCGGGGATCTGTAGTTCTTTTACTCCCTGGCATGTCTAACTTGGTACCGTGCATTTCTTTGTCAAAGTCGAGCTTTTTTCCTATGACAAGCTCCATTTAGTTGGACGTGGATTGCGCAGCAATTTGATATTTCTTGAGTTTCGGGTTTGTTTTCACGTCAAAGTTTAAACTTACTAGTAAATTTGGAATGTTCTACTTAGAGCCTGTGTGAATTTTTTTACTAAAGTTTGTTTCTTTTGCACTGGCTGTCCGCAATCTATTTTTTCTCCAATGAAATCCTCGTCATAGTTGACCCTTAATTTTGACCGGGCTGGACTCTTTTTTGGTTTGCTACTTTTTTTTCCTGAAGCTGATAGCTTCCTTGATATGATTACTAAGTGGATTGCAAAATCATTTTCTTTGTTTGGTCCTTCGTGCCACATTTCTAAATTCTGTAGTTGTACTATTAACATTCTCGTTGAAGTTTAGTCATCTTAGCTTACGAGAATGTATAGTTTTCTTTTCCTTTCTTAGAGTAAGGATGTCGAACTTAGAACTGAAGCCCGGAAGAGGCTTTATCACTTATTTATATGTTTCAGTCTTCAGTGTAACTAGTCCAATGTATATACTGCATTAACTTTTGTGTCACCGCACTTTCATTTCTCACTTGCCGCAATTTGTTGGGGCTCAAGTGAAGGAAGATTTCCATGGGTCCAGCAAAAGGTTCTCGAACAATCACCAAGATCACTATAAAAGGATATGAGGATCATCAGCATCAGGAGGATCCAACTAGTTCAAGCAAGATTAAACTAAAAGTAAGATGCATGCATACTTTTTAGATGGCACCCAGTAATTGTATTCTCTTAAAATATCATCCCATTATGCAACAATGTGCACACTTGTCCTTTTTCTCTTTCAATAAAATATTTTGATTTTGCAGAAGAGGAAGATGTCAGATTTAGGTCCTCAATGGAACAAGGAAGAGCTTATGCGCTTTTATGAAGCCTACCGTCAACATGGAAAAAACTGGAAAAAGGTTTGATCTTAAAATTTTCATCCCCCTTTGTTATTTTTCTTCATATTTCCTTGGTGTCTTTGGTAGCGAAACTAGAAAGCTGTTTGTTGACTTGCAGATCAGTGCAGCTGTGGGTGGAAAATCAGCAGACACAGTAGAAGCTCTTTACAGTGTGCACCGGGTGAGTCTGTTTTCTCTAATTAATACGCTCTAGCTGTTTGCAAAATGTACTATCTTGCATCCTCTACAGTTTTTTTGGTTTGGCAAACCAAAACTGATAATTTGCTCATGTAGAGCAGGCCACTATATTGCATATTTATCTGAAAGTTCAAGATATTTGGTTAATTGTATAATAGTTCACATTGTAGCCATGCCTACATTGAAAAGATTTAATTTGATAATGGAACCTAAAGTATTTTCACCTTGCCTTTTCTTGCTGTAGACTTTCTTATCTCTTCCAGAACGTGAAGGTACTGCCATGGGATTTATTGCATTGGTGACTGGTCATCACAATGTTTTGGTAGGTTTATGGATTTAAGTGTATTGAATGTTTGATTGTGTCTACTGCTGGTTCTGGATGTGTCAAATTGCAGTAGTATTTTTGGGGGTTTGGAATCATTGTGAATACTTACTATTTGATGCTACCATGCAGAGGTCAATTTAATTATAGTGAAATTCTGAGTATGAGCACTCGTGATTATTCTGGTTCTTCTGAGTTTGGTTATAATGTTTATTATAACAGTTCTTGCCATATATTATGATGATGGACAGTTGGTACATTGTGGTATAAGAAAAAACTATATTGGGATGATGGACATTACTAACTAATCTAGAGAATGTTGATTGCAGTGATTGGTTTATATTTCCTATGTCATAGTCTCTGAAGAGTTATGAGTACCACACTTTGTTCATCTTTATGTTAGATTTCGAGTTAATGTGTTTACCTGCAACTGCAAGTGTGCATTGTCTGAATCACACTGACATACAAAGTTTCCTACCTTTTTCTTAAAAATCACTTGACATTCTTAAAATAGCAGGAGGAATCCCCGAGTCATAAAGAAAGTGATCAAACAATTAGAGCATATGGGAAGACACGGAAACGTGGAGAAGCTACACAACAGAAAGAGGATGAAGTACCTCTTGCTCACCGTTCCTATCAGGAAAGAAGAACTTCTGGATTATCTTCTTTTAAAAAAAGATACTACGGAGGTAAGTATTATAAGGAAATTATATTCTCCTTTTTACCTCTTAATCTTGTGGCCTCCTCAAAATGAAATCACCAAAGAAGCAATAATTAGTTGAACAAAATATCAGGGTTTGGGACACATTTCTCTAGGATAATAACTTATTCTATTGACTGCATTGTTTTACAACTTTGTGTGCCCTTCCAGAAATTGGCAAGTACATCCCAAGGCATCCTTACGGGAAACGTACTCCTCGTGTACCAGTCACAGTTCCTGCAGACATGAATGTTGCAGATGCTGCCACACCAGAAATAGAAAATGCTATCAATTCTACCAAAAAGGCCAATGAAGATATCGATAATGAGCACCCTATTTTTGTGATGAATGGGTGCTCACCTGATGGAAGTTCTGGAATCTCAGAATCAACCAAAGTTGTTCAAAGTCAGACTTTTTTGGAACCTAAAGGAACTGGAGACTCTCAGATATCTCAGACTCCGCAATGTTTGAAAAAGAGAAGAATTGAACAGAGTATGGACCAAGGTCAGACAAGTAAAGCTGAGGATGAAACCACAATGGTGGCTAAAGAAGGGAGCGACCTTTCTACTCAGAGTCTTACTGATATTTTTTCTCCAGGTATTTTGATACCCTTCCCCGTGTCATTGACATCAAACTTATTGTTCGACTGAGTTCATCTAAATATATTAGTTTTGTTTCCATTTTATTTTCACAAAATTAAACAGTATTTTCTTATATGAACAGAACAGTATTTACTCTGCTTTTGGTTTTATATACAATCTATCCAGCATTTTTGCTTGTCACTTTCTTTTGACTGCCTTTGATGCCATATTTTGAATGGGGCAAGTTCACACAACACAGAACCCTTGGCCTGGTGCCTGAAGATTGGGGATAGTCTGTTTTAACTTCTTAATAGCTATTGCAAATAGGGCTTAAGGCTGTTCTAAGCTTATGCCAGCTTTTTGCTTAAAAGTAAGATCTCACTAGCATGCCCTTAATCAGTATATTCAGTTTTCTTTCATTTCAAATATTGTTGGATGGAGTTTTGTGCTATGATAATCTAAGATGACCTACGGAACGAACCAGTGTGTATGGAAACACTGGGTTCACATGTATTAACAGCAAAGAAGTTTACAATATCTGCTCCTGCCCACTACCAGTGAGAAAGGAAAATGTTACACCAAATGTAAATAACCAATTAGGTGGCCAGCAAACTACAGCTTGCATGAGATAATGAGAGCATGTTCATAATATTTGGTTGATTATTTATCATCCATTTCTTCTGCTATCTAGTTGTACAGAGCAGCTTCCTTGTGAAAAGCTTCAATTACTTCATCTGATCTTATATTAACTTTCAGCAATATTAAATATTTGACAACCATTGTTATGCAGATGAGATGTTGGTGTTAGATGTATTGGAGAGTTTGGTGACAGTACCCAGTAAAATGTCACTGCCTAAGACTAATATTCCTTCAGGTTAGTTATATTATTTCAGCACTCCTGGTCTGTCTTGTTTCGCAACAAATGTTATCCAACTCATGTTGCTCATTCGCTATGCTAAAGGTTTTCTGATGTACTGATCAGGTACACTTGGAAAGAACATTTCTGCAGGCCCTTGTTCAGTGGAGATATCCAAACGAAGGAAGCAAGTTGGTGAATGCAGTGCCTCCAAGACAAGGAATAAAAGGAGAAAGAAGTTAATAGCTGAAGAGGTAAGATATCAGATATTGTGAATGGTGAGCTATGTTGTGTGTACAGTCTGAATTAATTTAAAAGGACCCTTTCTTGCTCATATAAATTGTGGTGAATCGATGTCTATTGTCTAATTTGAGTCTACTGGTCTTCAATTTGCTGCTATGTTCTTGCATTTAAAATTTAGTTTGCCATTGCATCCCCTTAAACTCATAAAATTTTGGGCTTGGTGTCACCGGAAAGTCATTCCTCTGTTCATTTAGCGGGGTATCCAATTTGTCAATGTACACTATTTCATTATATTTATCCCTTCTAAGTTTGAAGTGCACCTTAAACCAGTCAACATTGATGCAATGTCAAGTATTGCTCTCTTCAATGAGTCTTATGGCACTTCTGTCTTTCACACTTCTTTTTGCAGGTGCCTACTGAAGAACCAAACATTTCTAATAATTTAGTTCTGCCAGAAGAACGTCAAGTTGATGCCACTGAGTGCCCCTTGAATTCTGATCCTGAAAGAGGAACAATAGATTTACCTGAATCAACAGCAAATATTTCTACTGAAGTCCCTGACCTGCCAACACAAATCAAGCCTGAGATAAATATTTCAAGAAGGAGCAAAAGAAAATCCAAAAGACAATGTGGATCTAAGTATGCGATTTGCAATGGAGCAGATAATTTACAGGTACAGCCATCATTCATCAGTGCTTCTAATTGAGTTCAGCGGTGGATTTCTCTCCTAACTCTGGCTTATTTTCAGGCTAGGAAATTGCACCATTGTTTGTCATCTGTATCACTTCGTAGATGGTGTACATATGAGTGGTTTTACAGTGCAGTTGATTATCCATGGTTTATGAATAACGAGTTTGTGAGCTACTTGAATTTTGCAAAATTGAACCACCTGTCAAGGCTTACCAGATCTGAATGGAGCACAATAAGGAGGTTTTGACTAGCAAACTCTGGAAATTTTAGCATTATTTTTCTTTGTCATTTTTCTGTTTTTTCTATACACTGAGAACTTTTATCTGCAGCTCTCTTGGCAAACCCCGACGCTTTTCTGATCATTTTCTGGTGGTAGAAAAAGAAAAACTTGAAGATTATCGCAAAAACGTTAGGCAATACTATGCTCAACTAAGTGAAGGTTTGCGGGATTCTCTACCTGCAGACCTAGCTCGACCATTTTCAATTGGTCAGAAGGTCATTGTTCGTCACCCAAGTACGAGAGAACTTTGCAATGGTGAAGTGGTGATGATGCAACGAGATTGTTATAAGGTTCAGTTTGATAGACCTGACCTTGGTGTTGATGCAGTAAAGGTATGCATTTCCTATTTTACTTTTCCACAATTACCATCGTTTTGTTATATTATGTAGGCTATTAGGCACTTTCTCATAATTGTTTCATCTATCTCTGTTACAAAAGATTTCAGCAATTTATTTTGAACTATCGACAGGGAGAGTAAACTTTCTAGTCTGCTAAACACTGCCCTGTGCAACTGAATACTGTGATTTCTGAGTTCACTCATACCAAATTTCGCATCAAGCTTTTGAACTATGAGAATGATTTACACCCCTGTACCATACTCACCACTCACACATAAGGGATGGTCTGCCTTTCTAGTCCCAGTATAGTGTTGATAAAATTGTAACTTTGGGTTTCCTAAGGATAACTAATCACACGCCCCACAGTTTGCATAAAAAAGCTAGTCAGCTCATATATTGTTTGTCTGCAGTTAGCCCTGTGGCCATCCATGCATTTTTGCCAGGCGTCCATCAGTCATGTGTTGGATATGAGTAGTTATTCATTTGTTAAACAAACAAAATGACCCATATTTATTACAAAGGTGTCTTATATTTCAGTTATTCATATTATTGAAAGAAATTCATGAGTCTCAAGATGATGGTTTGGCATAATGTACTGTTAGACATGCATAATTGTTTCCTTTTTTCAGGACACTGATTGTATGCCTGTAAACTGGTCGGATATTCTGCCTGACGACCTAAAAAAAAGGAACTTCCTTTCAAATAATTCACACAACACAGTGGAAGTTGAGCGAATTCCAATGCTTACTTCAAAAGAGAACTGGGATCATATCAGCGGAGTTTCCATGTCTGAGCCATCCAAAACTATGCACATAACTTCAGATGAGCAGCTTAAGGTCTTGCTCTGTCCAAATCTATTTTTAAGAAGCATTAAGATTATAGTTTATTATCCACATGACCATGGGCAGGTTACAAGTTATGACCATGTTCAGTTAATCCTGCTCATTCCTTGACTGTTCTGTAAAATGCAATCGCCAACGATAGTGGAATGTTCTAATTCTGATTAATGTATTTGCTCCCAGGTTGAAATTACGGTAGACAGTGAAAGACGATCCAACGAGAGTACCTCTGGTAAATCTGCACCATTACACTCGCTCCAGTCTGTTGATACTGTACGATCCAGAGATTGGTCAGAGCACAGCAATTGGCATGATGATGAGCTAGATTCTCATGTTACTTCGTTTCTCCAAATGTCCCTGTCACAAGCCAAGCAGATGGTTGAACAAGTCATGCAGGTAGGTCAAAGACTAGCTGCCAATATCTTCTGTGAAAATCAAGGTATCTAATATTGGTTCTTTTCATTCAATATGTTTTTTTGATGTTTCAGCAGACAATCCCCGGAAACGGTAAAAATTCTGTAGAAGAAACATGCATACCAAATGGAGCAACAAATTGTGTAAGCCCAGAACCGGAAGCTGCTGGTGATGCCGAACTTCCCTGCAACCTGATATTCAACTGCATCGCCACGGTTCTTGCGATCAAGGTAAAGCATCTACCTGACTCACTAGCACTAATCTATGGTTACTGCATTCATTTCCGTTCACTACATCTTCCTTTTTCAATTGCATGCAGCGCCTTAGCGAGACTCGGCATCCACCTGATAACACAGCACGCGTCCTGGAGCGCGCTTGCTTAATGCTGCACCCAAGCTGTTCAGAGAACCTCGCGATCTACAACGATATACAGTATTACATCTCTACCATAAAGAACCAGATACTGGCACTCGTGCCATCAGCATCAACGATGTAAATAGAGTTCAAGCAGACGGAGACTTTGTTGAATCCATGGCGTCTGGAGGAAAACTAGAGCTCTGCTTTGCTGGAAAAAAAGTATTGAGCTTGGATTGGCAGCAATCTGGAGAAGACAACGGGTCATCAATTGATTGACCAGCTCTTCTGTAATCTGTGTATAGACTCTTGCATGAATAAACTCTACAGTTTTTAGTTTCTTAGATTTCTCAATATCGTTTTAGGATAGAGGAATCGACATTCCGGTTATAGTTAATAATGATGTCTACAGTCGTGAATACTATGCCCAGACGATTCACAGGATGGCATCTCGATGGTTAATAGATTTTACTTCGATTGAAATTTTAATGTGTTACAAAAGGAAGCCAAAAATGCTGGTTGTAACTTCTATATCACACTGTGAATTACATGCATCAAGTCCCGACCTTGCTTACAAAATGGTTTTGACAGGTAAAAGATTAGATGGATCCTATCCCTAATCCCTGCCTCCAAAAAAATGTAGAAAGACATCATCAACTCTGTATTTCTGCAATTCTCTGTGCCTACTATATTTCCTATCAAAAAACCCTTAGCATGTAACAATGTTGTAATTTCCTGTTCCTCCTATACAGTATAGAAATGTACATGATGTAGTATAGACTACAGTTAAGTTAGCTTTAGCTTTCAGAGACCAGAGCTAATACCAGTTGGCCTCACTGATCATCTGCTTGGTCTTCTTTCAGGGCAGTGAAGTGGAACTCGATCTGGAGCCGGTGGTGCGGCGCGCCGGCGCAGCCCTTCTTCTCCATCTCCAGCTCCTCCCTCAGCGGGATGGCGGCCAAGAACCTCTTGATGAACTCCCTGCAGCACTCCTTCCCGGTGACGATCGCCTCCTCCTCTTTCTCCGCCGCCGGCAGCGACGACGACGAGGAGCGCATCTCTGACGTGGCGTCGAACCTGAGCATGTAGGCCTTGTCGCAGCCCTCGAAGAGCCTCTCGCCGAGCGTGTCAACGACGTAGTAGCAGTCGCTCTCCACCTTGAGCACGAAGAAGTGGTCGTTCCAGCTCACGATGTACACGTCTGCACGGCCAGGCTCGCAGGCGGCGGCGGCGGCGCTGATCTCGCGCCAGATGTCGTCGAACGACATGGCGCCGGAGAGCGAAGCGAAGCTCTCCGGCTGGAAGAAGCCGACGAAGGCCCTGTCGTGCTGCACGGCGATGGGCCTCGCCCTCGCCGCGAGGACCGTCTCGAGGTCGAAGTGCCTGTTCGGGAACCGCTCCATGTGCGCCTCGTCGTCGCAGAGCCTCCTCCACTCCGACGAGCCGTCCCTGATGAGCGCATCGAGCTCCGGCCTGGTGGGCATCGTCGGGTGGTTGGCGTGGAGTGCCGCCGCGAGCACGGCGACCAGCGCCGTGCACGCGCTCTCCCCGCCGGCGCTGTCGTCGCGCTGGTCGATGGAGGCGAAGAACACAGACGTCTTGAGCTTCGTCTCCGCGTCCCTGCTCGTGAACTC
>ASSH01052667.1:0-14639 GCA_000418225.1 Zizania latifolia
GTAATCGAGGAGAGAAGAGAGGTGGCGGCTAGGGTTCTCAACCAGGAGTAATAGCAGCAACGGCAACAACCTTTTTTGTGCTAGCCCCTCCTCTCCTTATATAGTGCCCTGTCATGGGTCTTTAATCTGTATTAATACCCAACAGATCTAATCCGTTCGCCTGGACCAGAACTTCTAGTTCTAACCAAAACTTTCAAAAATAACCTTCTGTATCAAATTTATTTCGACCCAGAACTTCTGGTTTAACCGGAACTTCCGGCTCGTCCAGGCAGGCCCGGAACTTCCAGTTCAACCGAAACTTCTGGCTCCTCCAGAAACCGAAACTGGGGCTGGCCTAGAACTTCCGGTCTAATCGGAACTTTCGGATGCTCCAAAACCCAGAACTTCTGGCCCTCAGCCAGAACTTTCGGTTCCCCTAGAATTCTCTTGGGCACAATTCCATCAATCTCTCACTTGCACAAGAGCCAATTCTTGCATACGTTAAAATCCAATCCCCTTAAGCGTGCGACCTGATAGGTTCATATGCAAATGGCCACTATCCGAAAACCCTTTCCAAATCGCCGATCAATAGTGGTACCTAGCAGCACATATTGACCCCCGAAAGCATACAAAGTCAAAATCACATACACTCGACTCACTCACGTAAGTATCTAATACCCATAGAGCTCAAGTGCGCCTCATGCCTAAGCTGTGAGAGAGGCTTCGTCAACGAATCGGCTATGTTCAAATCCGTGTACACCATGCATATCTTCACATCACCTCTATCTATAATCTCACGGATCAGGTGATAGCACCGCAGTATATGCTTGGACTTCTGATGTGATCTAGGCTCCTTGGCTTGCACAATGGCACCACTATTATCATAATAGAGGTCCACTGGACTGGACGCACTAGGGACAACACCCAGCTCAGAAACAAACTTTCTGATCCAAACTGCCTCCTTCGTAGCTTCCGAAGCTACAATATACTCGGCCTCTGTCGTTGAATCTGCAACCGTTTCTTGCTTGGAACTCTTCAAACTTACTGCGTCTCCATTGAGGCAAAACACAAATCCAGACTACGATCGCGAATCGTCCTTATCAGTTTGGAAGCTAGCATCGGTGTAACCATTTACAACAAGCTCCTCCTCACCTCCAAAGACCAGGAATATATCATCAATTCTTCTCAAGTACTTAAGGATATTTTTTACTATCGCCCAGTGACTTTCACCCGGGTTTGACTGATATCTGCTCGTAACACTTAGAGCATAAGAAACATCTGGGCACGTACAAAGCATGGCATACATGATGGATCCGATTGCGGAGGCATACGGGATCGCACTCATCTTCTCCAGCTAATCAGGTGTCGAAGGATACTGACTCTTGCTGAAAGAAATACCATGTGACATTGGCAGGAAAACTTTCTTGGAATTCTGCATATTGAACCATTTCAATACCTTGTCAATGTACATGCTTTGGCTTAATCCAATTAACCTTCTCGATCTATCTCTATAGATCTTTATGCCCAAGATGTATGATGCCTCTCTAAGATCTTTCATTGAGAAATTTTTTCTCAATGAAGACTTGACAGCATCTAACATAGGAATATTATTTCCGATCAATAATATGTCATTTACATATAAGACCAGAAACACAAGTGAGCTCCCACTAGCCTTCTTGTAAACACAAGGCTCTTTTTCGTTCTTGATGAAGCCAAACCCTTTGACTACCTCATCAAAGCAAAGATTCTAACTCCGAGCAGCTTGCAAACTTTTCCAGCATTCTCTGGATCATCAAGACCTTCAGGCTGTGTCATGAACACATCCTCACTTAGGTTTCCATTAAGAAAAGCCGTCTTGACATCCATTTGCCATATCTCATAGTCATAAAATACGGCAATTGCTAGGATGATCTATATAGACTTTAGCATAGCGACGGGCGAAAACGTTTCATCATAATCAACACCTTGAATCTGTCTGAAATATTTTACCACCAATCGTGTCTTATAGATGTGAACATTTCCATCAACGTCTATCTTTTTCTTAAAAATTCATTTACACTCGATAGTTTTTACACCATCAGGTGGATCGACCAAGTTCCAAACTTGATTCTCTCGCATGGATTCTAATTCGGATCTTATGGCTCCAAGCCATTTCTTAGAGTCTGGTCCCATCACTACTTCCGTATCGGTCTTAAGTTTATCATTGTCCAACAATAATATGTCGCGCTGCCCAGTGGTTAAAAATACTAACCGCTCGGGCGCACGACTCAACCTCTCTGACCGACGTGGGGCTGGTGTCTCAACAACAGGCTCTACAACGTCTTGCATGTCGAGGTCTGCTTCAGTAGGGGCTGAAACACTTTCTAGCGATTCTCAAACCTCTTCGAGTCGCACCGTGCTCCCACTAACCCCTTTTGAGAGAAACTCTTTCTTAAGAAAAACACTATTCCGGGAGACAAACACTTTGCCCTCTTCCCGGTTATAGAAGTAATATCCTTTGGTTTCCCTAGGATACCCCACAAAGAAGCATTTATCAGATTTGGGAGTAAGCTTATCAGACGTCAAACGCTTTATATAGGCCTCACAACCCCAGATCTTTACAAAAGACAACCCGAGACGCTTCCCATTCCATATCTCATATGGTGTCCTCTCTATAGATTTAGATGAAACTCTGTTTAGTGTGAAAGCAGCAGTTTCTAAAGAGAATCCCCAGAAAGACAATGGAAGATCAGTTTGACTCATCATCGACCGGACCATGTCTAACAAAGTTCGGTTCCTCTGCTCGGACAATCCATTCCACTAAGGTGTACCAGGTGGAGTCAGTTGTGGAACAATTCCACACTGCTTCAGATGATCATTAAACTCATGTCTCAAATATTCACCTCTACGATCCGATCGCAAAAATTTGATTGTCTTGTCAGTATGATTTTGTACCTCATTCTAGAACTCCTTAAACTTTTCAAAGGATTCCGACTTATGCCTCATTAAGTAGACGTAACCATATCTACTAAAGTCATCGGTAAAAGTAATGAAGTATTGGAATCCACCTCAGGCTGTAGAACTCATTGGTCCACATACATCAGTATGTACAATGGCCAACAATTCATTTGCCCTCTCACTTTGACTAGTAAAAGGCATCTTAGTCATCTTGCCAAGTAATCAAGACTCACATTTGTCAAACGATTCAAAATCAAATGACTCCAAAAGCCCATCTTTATGGAGCTTCTGCATGCGCTTCTCGTTTATATGACCCAAACGACAATGCCAGATATAGGTAGGATTCAAATTATTGAGTCGAGGTTTCTTCGTATTAATGTTATAAACATGTGTATCCTCAAGATTCAGAACATATAAGCCATTCAACAGTGGACAAACACCATAGAGCATACCATCTGAAAATATCAAACAACACTTGTTCTTTTTTACGAATTCAAAACCATCTTCCTCTAAACATGACGAAGAGATAATGTTTCTGCCCAAGGCAGGAATAAAATAACAATTATTTAACTCCCAAACTAATCCTGAGGGTAGTGACAAAGAATAAACGCCGATGGCCAACACAGCAACTTTTGCACCATTGCCGACGCGAACATCCAATTCGCCTCTTACGCACTTCCTAGTCCTTTTCAGCCACTGCAACGATTTGCAAGTGTGAATCATTGATCCGGTATCAAATACCCATGAATCACTTGGACGAGTAGCAAGATATATTTCAATAACATTTATACCTAAAGCAAAAGTCACACTTCCCTTCTTTTTCTTTTGTTCTTTCAAGTACAACTCGCAATTCCTCCGCCAATGGCCAAGCTTATGGCAGTGGTGGCAAGTATCAGAGCTAGCAGGGCCCGACTTGGACTTTTTAGCCGAATTAGACTTAGAGCTCGAGATCGCATCTGAAGCTTTAGCCTTTTCCTTACGCTTTCTCTTCTTACTTTCCTTTTGAACCATCATCACATGACTTGGATTTTTCTTGAGTCTTTCCTCTGCTATCTTGAACATCCCATGCAATTCAGCCAAGGTTTTCTTCATGCCATTCATATGATAATTCATGGTAAACGGCTCGAAGCTCGCAGGGAGCGACTGAAGAATCACATCTGTGGCCAAATCTTTATCAAGTTTGGAGCCAAGCTTCTCCAGGTTCTCAACGTAACTAATCATTGATCACATGAGGACTCACTAGACTGCCTTCCGCCAACCTGCACGTAAACAAGGACTTTGAGACATTATATCTCCCAGTCCGTGCCTGATTCTCAAACATGCCTTTGAGTCCCACGATCATATCGTAGGCATCCCTGTCCTCATATTGCTTCTGAAGCTCAGAAGACATGCAGGCAAGCATGAGACAACTGACATCAATTGAATCACCGGCGAACTTCTCATAAGCCCGCCTTTTAGCAATTGGTGTATTATCTGTTGGTTCATCGGGGTGGGGTTTCTCTATAATGTAATCCTTATTCTCCTGTTTGAGAACGATTCTCAAATTCCTGTACCAGTCTATAAAATTTGTTCCAGACAATTTCTCCCTTTCAATGATAGGTCACAGATTAAAAATGGAAGTGTTCTATGCAGTAGGTGCCATGATCTACAACAAAATGCAAGGTTCAGCACTATACTATGTTAATCTTTTATCAAATAAAAGATGTACCACAATATGTAAAATGATCGCTTTTCCTCTAACGACACATTGTGGGACAAGATCCATATTCATATAACTCCTAGTGAGCTTTGGCATCACTGCTAGAAGATTAGTGACATAGGTAAGTAACACTTGCTAATCACATCTCTATGTGACTCTTTTTCGTTGGGGTAGCATCCAATGCCCGACTCCTAACTCCATACCCCAAAGCCCAAAACCATTTTGATAGCTTTGTTAAGCAAACCAATACTATGCATGTGGTGTTCGATATCCACCCTAACTAGTCAAGATAAAAGACGGCACCTTGCTTTGGCAGACCCACCATTGATGATCGAGAACCTTAGTAGGTGCAGCTATTGGAAAGAGCATCAATACTTAATTTTCTGAGAGAAACTATTCTAACATGGTAACGATGCCTACCACACACAGAACATGAAAGAATAGTATGACAGGAACATAAGTAAACATCATAGGCAATTATATTAACTATGACATAGTATGGCCCTCTCGCATGGTGATGTCCATCTCCATGGTTCCTGTTCTTCGGGTCATCATGCTTTAGACCTCCATGAACTTGTATTAGTCTATTACACCTAATAGCACTATACTAATTATATGAGCAGAAGCATCACATATCGACGTGTAGGTCGTACAACATTTGAATAGCTTTGGGCTGTAATCAACCATGACACGTAGGCCATGTTATTACAAGCGAGTATCATATACTTTGCAAGGCCATACCAGTCACAACATTCCCTGCAAAAATGAGTTAGGCGGAATCTAAACGTGACTGAACCAAGCCCGAAACTTCCGGCTCAGAGGCCCAGAACTTCCGATCGAAGGGCCCAGAACTTCTAACTCAGGGCCGGAACTTCCGAAATCAACCTTCTGACTCGAATTTATTTTGGCCCAGAAGTTCCGAGTCACACCGGGAACTTCCGAAAATAACCTTCTATACGGAATTTATTTCTGTCCAGAACTTCTAGTCCAACCGAAACTTCCGGACCCAGAACTTCCGGTCCAACTGGAACTTCCGAAAATAACATTCTGTATCGAAAATTATTTCGGCCCAGAACTTTCGGTCCAACCGGAACTTCCGAAAAATCCAACGACAAAAACAATAGATCCAATCTATTTCCATCACATATCACCATATGTGATCAATTCAGATCGAACACTACGCACGCAGGCTCTGATACCACTATTGGGTTATGGGGAGGCTGCGCTAGCGCTTAATTTCAAAAAATTTAGCCCGTTAGCCCAAGAACCATGTGTGCAATGGGATCATGGATCGTTACCTTGAGCCTCGAGACGCGCTCGGACAGCGGAAGTAGAGTCAATGAAGCGCATCCTCGAGCTACTCCTCCCGACTCCGTTCGTTCGTCAGCGATCCGACAATGAAGACGACGTGATCCTACGATCCGGTGAACTCCACGGGAAGAAGACGAGCACCACTATTAGAGTAGTGCCTCCACGGTATCCACACGTCTGGGGGCAGGATCACCTCGCGCCGACGTGCTAGCACCACTCGTGAGATCCGGGGAGATCGATCACAACACTTGTAATCGAGGAGAGAAGAGAGGTGGCGGCTAGGGTTCTCAACCAGGAGTAATAGCAGCAACGGCAACAACCTTTTTTGTGCTAGCCCCTCCTCTCTTTATATAGTGCCCTGTCACGGGCCTTTAATCTGTATTAAAGCCCAATAGATCTAATCTGTTCGCTTGGACCGGAACTTCCGGTTGACCGAAACTTCCAAAAATAACCTTTTGTATCAATTTATTTCGACCCAGAACTTCCGGCTCGTCCAGGCAGGCCCAGAACTTTCGATTCAACCGAAACTTCTGGCTCCTCTAGAAACCGAAACTGGGGCTGGCCCGGAACTTCCGATCTAACCGGAACTCTGGATGCTCCAGAACTCGGAACTTTTGGCCCTCAGTCAGAACTTCTGGTCCCCCCAGAATTCTCTTGGGCATAATTCCATCAGCAATGTGACCTACTTTCCCCTCTGCTGTTCAATTTTATGGGTGATGCCATGTCTACAATCTTGGGAAGAGCAAAAGAGGCTGGTCATTTAAAGGGTTTGATACCAGAACTAATCAATGGGGGAGTCACTCATCTACCATATACAGATGACACAATTTTGCTTTTGGAGGGTTCAGAACATAACCTTATGGTCATGAAATTCCTTCTGTACTATTTTGAGGAAATATCAGGTATGAGAGTGAATTATCAAAAAAGTAAAGTTTTCAGTGTTGGGATGATAGTTGATGAGTCAAGTAGAGTTGCTGATCTGTTCAATTGCAAATTGGGAGACTGGTCAATCAAATATCATGGGATGCCAATTTGCTTGTCTAAACCCAAATGTGCTGACTTTGAGGGGGTAATCAACAAAATTGAGAACAGACTCGCTTCTTGGAAGACTAGGCACTTGTCATATGGGGGGAGGATGGTATTGATTGATGCTTGTTTTAGTATACCCATGTACACCATGAGTGTTTTCATGCTCCCCGATCAAATCCATCACAAAATTGATAGTTTGACGAGTTCTTTCTTTTAGGAAGGCTTAGATCAGAAGAAGAAATACCACATGATTCCTTGGGATGCTATCTGTGGACCAAAAGAGTACGGAGGCATGGGTTTTCTAAACACCAAAGCTTTTAATACAGCTGTCAGGGATGTGACCCCCGGGTACCTCACGATTATGCTTATCAGTCTAGACCAAGAGTAGGCCAAGTCTAACATTGTTGTCCGGTATGACCCATGGAAGGGGGTTCGGCTCTGATAAGGAAGATTCAGTCCTTATCGGGTGACTGAACTCTAGATATGATATAAGAAGATATGTTTGTATTAGAATCTATGTAAATAGAGATTTAGCACTCGAGTTCGATAGGCAATCCTAGATCGACTCGGGATAGAGTTCTGGGTTGTTGGGCTCACCTCCTGAGTATATAAAGGAGGCGAGGCACCCCTAGAGGACAAGCTTTCTAGCATATTTTCTTGCTTTCGATGCCTTAAGCCTCCATAGCTTAATTACATCGTATTGTAAGACCCACCATCAATTATACACCAAAACACTAGATGTAGGGTTATTATCCTCCGGGAGACCCGAACCAGTATAAACCTTGGCTCTTGTGTTCTGGAATTGACCATCGGGTTCGAAGGCGCTGCGCTTCCCTTACACACATCTAATCACCATCTCGGGTGCCCCCTTGGATGGACTGCTCGGTGATTCACCGATAGTTGGCGCGCTAGGTAGAGGCTTGTGGTGACCTTCATCGGGATCCGATGGCATCACCACACCGTCTCGCTCAGCTAAGTACTCTTGCACCCTTACCCTTAAGTGAATAAAGCTAGATTTTATTCTTGCGCACTTCGCATCATACGCTTTATCGCCAAACCGCTAGGTTCGACCTCTCTTGAGTTGGTGCAAAATGTCGTACGCCAAGCTCACCAGTTGTGTCCCTATGAAGCAGCTCTAGGTTTGGCGCTAACAACTATGTGGGTGAAAAAGAGCTAGTGTTAGCGCCTCTCTCGGCACGCGGCCACTTGCTAAGATCCTCAGGGGCTCGAGTCCTTAACCTTAACTTTGCCAAAGCTCTAAAGGTTCCGAAAACTCATGACGCCTAATGTCGGGTTAGCGCATAAGCGGCATTAGTTCCCCGTGCAAAAGACTATACGGCTATACCGGGGCTCAGGTCTTGACCCCAGCTGTGCAAAGGAGTTAACAAAATCCAAAGCTCTAAAGCTCTTGGGGACTTGCGCTGTCTGATGTAGGTAGGCGTGTATGTGGTATGAGATCCCTGCACTAAGTATAATATGGCTTAGCCTAGGTTTTTTGGGATGCTAGCGACTTTGGTACACAAAAATTTGTAAGACATTAAAGATCTTCATCCCCAGATAAATAAAGTTTTGTTACAAAAGTTTACACCAACTTACTACTCCTAATTTTTGCAGAAGCCGATCACTCTCAGGAGGCGTCGCCGGCTGCTTAGGATCTTTGGTAGGTGGCAAGAGCTCGAGGTCCTCAACCATGGACGTGGCAAGACCCTCCAACTCCCACCGATAGGCAAAGGCGTCTTTGGAAGATACCCCGTCAGGAAGCCTAGTAGCCATCCGCCCGAGATCGGCCTTAGGGGAGTGCGCCCGAACATACTCTCGGGGGCGCTCGATCCCATTCCTTGACTCCAAAAGTAATTAGCAGAGCTCGTGACGCTTGGGTCCCTCGGGAACTCGAGGGCTCGTGCGCTCAAGGACTCATGTGCCTGGGGTCTCATGCGCCCAAGGACTCTTGCACTTGGGAATCATGTGCCCGAGGGCTCACGTGCCTAGGGGCTCAAGCACCCAAGGGCTCGAGCACACGAGGGCTCGTGCGATCAGGGGCTCATGTGCCCAGGGACTGGTGCACTCGGGGCTCAAGGTTCAAGGATCATGCGCTTGGAGGCTAATCCTCGGGGGTTCGAGATCAATCACACCCGAGTCCACGGTGGCTCAAAACCTCGATGACCATCTTCTCCGGAGCAAAATTCGCTCTAGAACTAAGGTTCTAGAGGACAAGATGTACATATAGTGCACATCGACGCCTAAAGACCCGCGCACTCGAGGATCCTCCCATCCGGGGGCTCGCTCCCTCGAAGACCCACGCGCTTAAGGGCTCGTGCGCTCAAGGATTCATAGGCCCAAGGACCTGGATTGTTCAAGGGTTTGAGCCCTCGAGGATTCACGTGCTCAAAGACTTACACGCTCGAGGATTCACATGCCCGAGGACTCAAGATCAACTATGCTCGAGACCACCGTGTCTTGGGACTTCAACCACGGTCTTCTCCCAGTGAGGCCTCAACGCTGACGGTCCAAGAAGGCATGATCACAAACAAGGTTTCAAAGAGGTTACTCGAAGGATTTACCAAGAGATAAGAAGTTCTAGAAGGCTTTCCTTTGCAGATTATTTTTTGACCCTCAAGCTAAATGTTCCATTTAACTCGAGACTCGGAGGCTACACCGTGTGGGTGCACCTATACGGTGCACCTCACACAAGAGAAGAAGATCGAAGCTTTTTCAAGACTATCAGAATTCAGCAGAAGTATCAATATTTTAGATTAAAGGAGAGCTTCTCCTAGCTTGTTTAGTCGAAGATTTTTTCAACCAAGCTAAGAAGAGCTCGGGGGCTACTGTCGAGGATATGACCCCTAAGTACCTTACTATTCGGCTTATTAGTCCGGACCGAGATCAGGCCAAGTCCAGCATTGTCATCCGGTATGGTCCATGGAGGGGGGTTCGGCTCCAATAAGGAAGGTTCAGTCCTTATCGGGTGACTGAACTCCAGATATGGTATAAGAAGATATATTTGTACTAGAATCCATATAAATAGGGATTTAGCACACTAATTTGGTAGGCAATCCTAGATCAACCTGGGATAGAGTCCTGGGTTGTTGGGCTCACCTCCTGAGTATATAAAGGAGGCGAGACACCGCCCAGAGGACAAGCTTTCTAGCAAATTTTTCTTGCTTTCGACGCCTTAAGCCTCCATATCTTAATTGCGTTGTATTATAAGACCCACCATCATATTATACACCAAAACACTGTATGTAGGGTTATCCTCCGGAAGACTCGAACCAGTATAAACCTTGGCTCTTATATTCTGGAGTTGACCATCGGGTTCGAAGGCACTGCGCTTCCCTTACACATATCTAATCACCACCTCGGATACCCTCTTGGGTGGACTGTTCGGTGATTCACCGACAACAGCCCTGATGTGCAAATGGATTTACCGATTAGAATCAGGACATTCAAGCATGATTTTTGATCTGTTGAGGAGCAAGTACCGGCTAAATAGGGGATTCTTTAATTCACCGCCTGGGGGTAGGTCCTTTTTTGGAAAAGCTTACATAAAGCGCAAAATTGGACCAGAAGGGGTTGTGGTTACAACATTGGGTCTTGAACAAAGACTTCCTTCTGGCATGATGTTTGGGTCGAAGAGGTGCCTTTAAAAGTGACTTACTATAGGCTTTTTGATATCTATCATGCTCCTCTGTTGACTGTGAATGAAATGATGGAGGAAATTACACCGAACAATGTGTTTCGAAGATCACTGGGGTTTCGGACAGAGTACAGTGGGAAGAGCTGAGTAACATTACAAGTAGTTTGACTTTGACTAATGAGCCAGATACCATGGTATGGTTAATAGACAAGAAAGGCTTTAGTACGAGATCTATTTACAGACTGATCACTCATAGAGGGGAGCTTGTGATGGACCTAATGAAGATTTGGAAGTGTTGTATCCCTCTCAAAATGAGAATTTTCTTTTGGCTTACGCTTAAAAGTCGTATTCAGGTAGCGGAACAGTTGCAAAAAATGAATTGGGGGGTGATCCTCTCTGCAAATTATGTACACAGTTGGAGTTGATTAACCACCTCATGTTCCGCTGTCCCCCATCTCAATTCTTGTGGTGCGTTGTTCGGGACGCTCTGTGGTGGTCTAGAGCTCTTGGGAGGAAAAAAGAGATTATGTTGGTGGCGGGCGAGTATCACAACGCAAACAAAACTGCTATTCGCTTATGGGTGATGGGGGCGGGAATATAGACTCTTTGGTTACTGTAAAACGAGTTTGTTTTCAAAAATACTATTTACACTAATGTTTTTTAGTGCTCCACAAAATGTGCTTCTTTCTTATCCAGTGATTGTCACTGGTGCCAGCAGAGTTAAGAGACGAGGCATCACGCTGCCTGGGCTTGCTACGTGCAAAGCTCTAAATGATGGCCCAAAGGCAAAATGCAACAAGCGCCAGAAACCCAGCGGGAGCCGGTGAAGACTAGATGACAATTCCTACTTCCTTGAAAATTTGGGCAAAAGTTTGTAATGTGTTTGTCTAGCTGCGGCTAGCTTTTGGTCCCTTTCTGTCATGCTAAACTCCAGGGTGTGTTCTAGTGTCGTTTTACCTCTGTGCGTATGTTGTTTTGGGCACTTGCTGTTAGATGTTGTCGTGACAAATCGTTGTATGGGCGGTCGCTGGTGTCCCCAGCTAACTCTATTATGCTTTAAAAAAAAAAAGCAGGACTGTTAAAGCCTTTTATCCAAAAATTCAACTCAAGAACTCCTATGCATCAGATCAGATTTCTATATGCTAGACAAACACTTCTGCAAATTGATTCGAATCCGTTTCAGCAACAATCAGGATATGGAGATACAAGAATCAGAATCAGGAGCTCTACCAATTTATTCTTAATTCAGATGTAATAGGCAACCCAAAAGTTCAACTGATAGTGAATGCATATGGGCAACAACATATTGTTCTCTAAGCAACTAAAAACTTCATTGCAGGTAATTTCTCATTCTAGAACTGGGCTGAGTTTCGATAGAAAAAAGGTACATCAGAGGGCAATGAAAGATACCAAGTCTACAGCAAACTGTACGGCGCTATCGATTGAAATTCCAATACAGACACACAAAGAACGATCTAAACAGAAAAACCATAAAACGAATTAGGCAGAGAGATTATCAAAGAACTTCAAATAATCAAATGTCTCCCCGTGCCTAATCTTAGCAATGGACCCATCATCTTCTACCTGTTGCAAACAACAGAACATATCGGCTGAGAACAGACAGACCTAAAACAGTGCAAGAGAACATCTTGAAAATCAATCAACAAATGATGAACGATGAACGGTTTTAGATGAGAATATATATGTCATAATTTGTACCCAATACTCAGGTGGTCGCAACTTGAAGTTGTAGGTTGAAGCCATGCTCATGCAGTAGGCTCCTGCATCATGAACCACCAAACCAGCTCCCTAGAAGCACGATATATCAGTAGGGCACCAACAAGGACAAAGATAATAAAAAGGAAAACATAGAGGAGATCATCAAAACTTATTAGGTGTTGGAAGTTCCCTGTCTTTGCCAAGGAAATCTGCAGATTCACAAACTGGTCCAACAATATCAAATGTTGCTATCTCTGCATCAGGGGAGGGAAGAGAAACTAGTTCGATATGCTGCACCATCAGAATATATGTCGGTAAATATATATTTCATGTTTATTTCAAACAATGGTTGACATGGTTTTTAATGTATAACATCAGAAATAGATGCAATTGTAAAAGATCTGAGACCTTCAACGTTCAAATCATCATGCATTTATGAATGATGAGTACCTTACTGAAACTAATTGCACAGTTATTTTTATGTACAAAGCCAGCTTGCAACCAACATAGGTAACAAGAATGATAACAGTCATTATCAATGGTACCACTAGACAAACCTGGTATGCACCATATAGACTCGGTCTGATTAGCTCTGCCATGCTACCATCAACTACAATAAATATTTTTGTACCATTAGATTTAACACCAGTGACCCTATTGACGAAGCAGCACGTGTTAGCAATGAGGGATCTCCCAGGTTCAATGATGAGTGTAAGATCTCGTGACAGAACTAATTCTCGCACCTACAAAAAGATCACAGGTACATATAAGCATCACACCATAAGCCAGATTTTGATAGAGCAAAAATACAAAATAGGAAGTGATCTATAAAAAAACATTTGAGCTCACAGTGTTGATGAGGTCCATAGGTGTAGGCAAGACTGCATTTGTGTGGTGGTATCCCCAGGCCACCACCAATATTGAGATACTCCAGCTCAAAACCTTGTGCTCGAATTTCATCAACAAAATTCACCATAAGAATTGCGGCATCTCTAAATATATCAACCTAGACAACAAGGAAAACATATGACATATCATATACTCCCTCCAGTTTCTAAAAGCAAATCATTTTAGACATGATTTCAAATACTTAAAAGTAATTAATTAGTGTGTACTTTCCTTGTTTACCCCTATTAAATACAGTGTGGGAGTAAAGACAGCGCGTGGGATGAGGAGGAAGTAGTACACCATAAGGGGTATAGACGTCCAAAATGCACAATAAAATATAAAACAACTTGTTTTAGGCAATTCTTCATACAAGTCTAAAACGACTTGCTTTATAGAACTAGAAGAAGTACCATCTAGTTCAAATGTATTATATAACTATCTGAAATCATCTCCAACTTCCTTTAGAAGCACACAATACATGATTTGAAGAGAAAACAGTTATTTAACAAATGAATGTAAGCCATCAGAATAAACAGGGGCATGTCCCCAGATAAACACAATAAAATATTAAATTTGATGGAGTTTCGCAATAGGCAGCATCATGCCTTTTGCATGGAAACACTGCTGCGCATGACACAGAACATAAACACCACAAATTCCTCATCCCCTTCTTCCTAATTGCTTCACTAAGCTTTTTCCGCATAAAGACATAAACAGAATGTTCATGAGCAATGGAGAACAGGAGAGGACAGGACAGGAGAGAAGACAAGTGAAGGGCATGAATGCTTGAATGCTTGATGCTGTCGATCTGTTTTGTGCTGCATCCCCAAGCTCCGCCATCAGCAAACTAAGCACATCATACTGGCCAAGAGACAAACATGAAAACTTACAAAAGATTAATTCAATGACATTCGCCAGCCTTACCACATACACGAGACCAAGATAGTCATGTCACCAAGCTCATTGCCACAGGCAGAAGCCACCAAAGATGGTGAGGCACGATGACGATGGAGAAGGTCATTGATGGTGGCAAAGGCCAACAACGAGGACAGACTAGTTAAAATGGCCTAAGTAGAGAGGTCATCCTAAAGTCTAGGCTCAGTAAATAATGGCCTAGGAGCCTAGAGGACTCGTGTGCACATGTAAATACTCCTGTAATAAGGGTAATTGTGTAAAATCCTAGGCTTAGAGCCAGTGTTCACCTAAACTATAAACGGTACATGGTCGGCCACCCACCGTTTAGCGTTTAGACTGTGTACACGGAGTTATACGGCGTGTACACGGATTAAACGGTTTGAGCACTGTAGCATAGCAGCAACAAATTTTCCACATATATATGGACTATTCTACACAACTACATTGATGTGGTGTAACAGATTTTTCAAGTGAGTGAGATTTACATCTCAGATTTACTGAAATAATAGGCAGCGGAGTATTGGAGTA
>ASSH01052668.1:0-14627 GCA_000418225.1 Zizania latifolia
ACCGGGCTAGTCCCTGACGACGTGCGCAAGGCCCTGGCCGATGTTCTGTGTCACCTTTAGGAGCCCCTCGATGCACTCATAACTGATTCAGCGCCGATCACGGCGCGGCTTGCTGACATCTAGGATCGGCTTCCCAAGGACCAGCCTATATTTTGAAGCCTTCCGGCCGTGCTACGAGCGCATCACTCAGCAGCTGACTAATCATGCCGAGCAGAGGCGACAATGCTAACATGGTCTAGCCAATCGCGATGTCGTCCTGGCTAAGAAGGCCAATCTTGATGATTTGCTCGCTGAGCCTGACAAGATTAATGGTGATGTCACTCAGCTATGGGCCTAGGAGGAAGAGCTCCTTGCTCAGCTTGCAGAGGTCTAGGAGGAAATTGCCTTGCGCAAAGCGGCTCATCTCTTGTCGGAAAGACTTGTTTGATTTTACCAAGGCTATGTATCGTCGATACCAACAAGTGAAGCCGATCCCTAGGAGCGATGAAGAGGACCGCCGGGAGCTAAAAAATATGAACGCTATTCGTGACCATGTTGTAGTTGCCCTTATGGCCTATCTTGGTGTGGATGATGATTGAACTGTGCTCCTTTATAATTCTATCATAGCACTTTGCTTTACTTCTCCCTGCAATGCTCTGTGTTGATTTTGTGCTAAATGTGATACCTTTGGTATTAGCTGCTTAGTGTTGCTAAAGGCGATACTCTCGGTATCAGCTAGTTGAACATTCCACTCACGTGTACTGGCCTACAGGCCGATTAGGCCTCAGTCTAGATGTTCGGGTGATATTTTTTCAAGTATTTGCCATTGAGCACCTTCCTGAATTCTTCTCCTTCTAGTGTTTTTAAGATATAGGCATTGTCTGGTATGATTTGGCTTACCTGATAGGGACCTTCCCAATTAGGGGACCATTTGCCGAAGCGATTATCTTTAGTTCCTATCGGCAACACCAGTTTCTAGACTAAGTCATTTTCATCAAATGTCTTGGCTGATACCTTCTTGTTATAATGCCTTGCCACCCTTGCCTTATTCTCTTCTATCTTTCTGAGCACAAGAAACTGATTCTGCGCCAAGTCTTCTAACTCATCGGTCATTAGTCCGTAGTAGTCATCGGTCGTCCACTCATTCTGAAGAGCAAGACGTCTAGAGCCGATGTTCATTTTCTATAGCAAGACGGCTTCATACCCATAGACTAACTGATAAGGTGGCACTTGAGTTGACCCGTGGCAAGCCATCCGATACACCCAAAAAGCATCGGCTAGTGTTGCGTGCCATTTCTTAGGCTGTTCTGCGATCTTGCGCTTGATCAATTCTATTAGACTTTTGTTTGAAGCTTTGGCTTGGCTGTTTGCTTGTGCATAGTAGGGTGATGAGTTGAGCAACTTAATTCCCATGCCGATTACAAACCGCTGAAATTCCTCTAACATAAATACCGATCCTTGATCGGTGGTAATCGTTTGAGGGATTTTGAACCTATAAATAATGTGCTCCTTGACGAACTCTATGGCTTCCTAGGCAGTTATCTTTTTTAGAGGAATTGCCTCTACCCACTTGGTGAAATAGTTATGACTGTTAGTATAAACCTATGCCCCTTACTTGACGATAGATAAATCTAGCCGATCATGTCTATTCCCCAACCTCTGAATGGCCATGGCTTAATGATCGGGTTCATGGCCGATGTAGGAGATCGTTGTATGTTTCTGAACTTTTGACAGTCTTGACATCCTTTATAATACTTGAAGCAATCCTCAAGCATCGTCGGCTAAAAATAACCAGTACGGTGCAGCAACCATTTCATCTTGTGGGCCGATTGATGAGTTCCACATATTCCTTCGTGCACTTCACACATCACAACCTTGGCTTCCTTCAAATTTAGGCACCTTAACAGGACCCCATCAATCGTCCGATAATATAGTTCTTCATCTAGTAATGCGTACTTTAAGGCTCTATAGCGTAGCTTTCTTGGGGCCGATTATGATGGATTCCGCAGGTAACTTACTATCTCAGCCCTCCAGTCTTCAACATCGATATCAGCTATTTCTGTTTCGATCATCTTATCCATCGACCGATATCCTGATGAGGCTTGTGCTAGGTCGTTAGCTTCTAGGTTTTGATTCCTCGATACATGTACTAATGATACCATCCTGAATCTCTTTAATAGTTCCTGGCATTCTTCAAAATACATCCTCAAATTTTCATCTTTGCAGTCATATTCTCCCGAGAGTTGCCTGATTACCAACAATGAATCCCCCATGATCTCAATAGCATTGGCCTCTATTTCGGCCAAAAGTTTCAAACCTTTGAGGACTGCCTCGTATTCTTCCTGATTGTTGGTATGGTAGGGCTTGATAGTGTAAGCAAACTCAAAACTTGCCCCCCGAGGCGATATGGTTACTAATCCGATTCCACATCCATGCCTGCAAACTGACCCATCAAAGAAGAGTGTCCATGGTATCAGCTCTACATAGTCAGCTTCTTTATCTCTATGTTGCAGAATGAAGTCGACGATAGCTTATCGTTTGACTGCTTTAAAGGTCAAACTCTGTTAATGCAAATACCTATTTGCCAATCCTCCCTTTAAAATTGGAGATGATAGCATGTACTTGATCACATCGGCCTTACATATGACCTTGCATTGCGCGATAGTATATAGTGCCTTAATTTAGTGCAAGAGAAGTAGAGACACAAGCATAACTTTTCAACTGCGGAGTACCTTATTTCGGCATCTAGCAATCGTCGGCTTAGAAAAAACACGACGCGTTCTTTTCCTTCTACTTCTTGAATCAACACCGACCCGGTGCTTATGTCATCGGTCGATAGGTATAACTTGTAAGGCTTATCAGGCCGAGGAGGGATTAACACTAAAGGAGCACTCAAATATTTCTTAATTTCATCAAAAGATTTCTGATGTTTATCAGTCCAAACAAACTCCTCTCCTTCTTTGATCCTTAGCAAAGGCGTGAATGGTTCTAGTCAGCCCGATAGGTTTGATATGAACCGACGGATAAAATTGATCTTGCCGATTAGCAACTGCAACTTTGTCTTGTTCTCTAGTGGTTCTGTATTCTTGATGGCTTGTATAATGTTCTGGCTTATCTCAATCCCTCTTTCGTGAACCATGAAACCCAGAAATTTTCCAGCCGATACATCGAAAGCACATTTTTTGGGAATCATACGAAGACCATACTTCTTCACCCTCTCTAGAACTCTTCTCAGATCGGCTAGATGTCCCTCATTGTCCTATGATTTCATGACAACATCGTCAATATAAATTTCCACCAGAGAGCCGATTATATTATGAAATATATAATTCATTGCTCTTTGATATGTTGCCCCGACGTTCCTCAAACCGAAAGTCATAACGACCCACTCGAATAAGCCGATGGCTTCGGGGCACCTAAATGTGGTCTTTGAGATATCCTACTCTGCCATGAATATTTGATTATACCCGACATTCCTATCCATAAAGCTAATGATCTTATGTCCTGAAGCCGCATCGACTAGCAGATTTGCTATCGGGATCGAGTATTCGTCTTTAGGTGTAGCTTTATTTAGGTCCCTGAAATCTACACATACTCTCAATTAACCATTCTTTTTCCATACCGAGACTATATTTGATACCCATTTCGTATATTGACATGGTCTTATAAAATTCACTTCATATAGTCTCGTGATTTTGTCTTTTATGTGAGAATACATCTCTAGCTTGAATCTTCTCTGACCCTGCTTTATCGGCCAAAATCCTTTTTTTATCGGGAGCCGATGTTCTACAATCGATAGGCTCAACCCAGGCATCTCGTGGTATTCCCAAGCAAAACAATCCTGAAACTCTTTTAATAATGCAACCAATTTGTCTTTTGTAGAAGAAGGTAATTTGGTACTGATGTACGTTGACCTTGGCCTGTCTCCAGGTGTGATGTCTACCTCCTCTAATTCATCGACCAACGTAAACCCTTTTCCTAGCTTACCTTCGGCATCATCTATTTCTCTAGACATGGATCCTGGCCCAGAATCATCTCGCTGATTGGCTGGAGGCCAAGATCCGATACCCTTAAAAAATCCCCTTCCCAGACTCATCTAGAAAGGCAATCCATGTTCTTAAAGTCAGGTGCATCGGCTGTGGACACGGCAACTGATCTATCAGCTTGGATAACTTCAATTTGATCACCTTGCCATTGTATTGAACTCTGGTGCATCGTAGAAGGAATACAATAATTGGCATGAATCCAGTCCCTTCCCAGCAAGAGGCTATACGAACATTTACCATCAATTACGAAAAATGTGGTCGGCAGTGTTTTGCTTCCGACCATGAGCTCAATATTCAAAGCTCCTTTGGCGTCTGATAAATTACCACCAAAGTCTTTTAACACCATATTGGTCTTTATCAAATCCTCGTTTACCTTATCGAGCTTGCGGAATGTGGAATAAAGCATTATGTTAACGGCAGCCCCTCCATCGACCAACATCTTCGACATCGGCTTTCCGTCCACGTGCCCTTGATATACAAAGGCCTCAAGTGCCGATGCTCATCCTCTTCCAGCTTTTTAAATGTTGCTTGTTGTGGTTGTAACAATAATTGTGCAGCCGATTATTCCTCCTCTCCCTCATTGTCCGATGTAGACGCCCTGTACTCTACAGGCAATATAAAAACCATGTTTACCTCCATCGGCTTGTCTTCTGTACTGGCTTTCTTCTTCGGACGCCACTCTTTTCTCACCCATCGTTTGCTCTGCCAATACTCATATTCTCCTACTAACTGTTCTTGATGCCTCTGTCGTTGGAGCCTCCTCTTCTGACTCTATGTCAAGCCCTTTGGGCACCATCGGGGCTTTTATACAGGGTTTTGATCCCCTTACCATCTATCTTCAGTTTGAATGCGTCGATCGTCCAAAGTCTCTTGCTCGGGCGACCCTAGCCGATCTTTTGCAGGTATTCTTTTCCTTAGGGTTAGTCCTCATAACTGATATCATCTTGACTAACCTTTTCGGCACATTCCGGACAATTCTTAGTCGATGGGAGTCTCATACCATTTTTCCAGTAGAAACGGAAAAAGGTGCACTCCTAGTGTGGATCAATCTTCTCTTCATGTCCGTATGGTATGGCACATTATTCCCTTTCATACCACTGATGAGGCCTAACATGAGGTCTCAGAGTTTGGCTTTTTTCAGTGTGAAAACTTGGCGAGCCGATGTGCACCATGTTCATCGAGAAGGGTTTCTATCAATCTTCATCGGCTCTATCGCTTCATTAAACTTTATCCTCCCTTGCTCGATGGCAGACTAGATCTGTTGATGGAAAACCTTGTATTCATTCATTCTATGGGATCCAGTATTGTGCCACTTACAATACTTCTGTCGATGGAATTATGTGATTCGGTGGGAGCTGGATCTGCTTTTCCTTCAGAAGCAAGTCAAAGATTTTGTCTGCCTTACTAATATTAAAGTCATACCTCTGTTCCTTCTCAGCGGTTTTAACCCACGGATAGGTTATTATCTTTTTCATCTAGGCCCATTCGGCCAAGGCGACATCGCCATCAAAGTCTTCTTGCTCTGAATCCGATGAATAAAAATGTACCTGTGCTACTCGCTTCTATGTCTTCTCTTTACGTATTTCTTAGAATCGGTTTTCATAGGCCGATACTCTCTGAGCCAAGTGCGACAGGCTGTCAAACAATTAAGATGAAAATCTTTCCCTGTTCAGCGGCAAAAGTCCTTGGAATGCCAACTCGGCCAATTGGGCGTTGGTCAGGCTAAGGCTATAGCATCGGCTTCTCACATCACGAAAGCATTGAATATAGTCTAGTACCGATTCATCCATGCGCTGTTTTACAGCTGTCAGATCCGTCAGCTTCATCTCCTGGATTTCAGCAAAGAAGTACTTGTAAAATTGCTTCTCTAAATTGGCCCATCCCTTGATCGAGTTTGGTGGTAGGGAGAAGAACCAAGAGAAAGCTGATCCAGACAGAGATAACGAAAAAAACCTAACTATGAGAGCCTCCTCGGCCGATGCCTCTCCACACTGTGTGAGAAAATGGCTGATGTGCTCGACTGTCGATGTACTGTCTTGGCTAGAAAACTTTAAGAAATCTAGGACCCTGTACCTATTTGGTAATGGCACCGTATGAAACTAATCTGGGTATGGATGCCGATACATATAACTTTGCTCTTTTGGCTTGAGTCCAAACTGATCTCTCATAATCTCTACGATCTTGAAGGAAAAATCATCTTCTTTTGGTGCCGAATAATGCGGCACCGGTGTTGCTACCCTTTCTTGATGCTGATAATTGTTCTGAGGCATAATTCCATCAAAATTCATCTGTTGTCACGGAGGACGGTAATAAGCCATATAATGGTACCCCAGCGGAGGTGCACTCGCCAGAGGTTGGTACGCCTGAGGTGAAGTACCAACTGGCATCGGGCATAGCGGTATCAAATTCGCTGGCGGTGGGATGGCTGTTATCGGCGGAGGTGTGCTCAAGATCACGGGTGCCGATGACCTCTACTGAAATAGATCGGTCCTTGGGGTAACTCCTGAGCGATAGACCCATCTACTTTATTTTTTGATTAACTCATGCAAAGTGTTTACCAACACACCAGATTGATTAATCAGCGCATGGCTTACTGCTTTGTTGACTACATCTTGAAACGATCTTTGTGGGCTTTGACTGCTGGACTCGGCCTAGAGGGATAGGATTGGTAATTGATTCTTCTAGATTGCCCCTTGCCCAGTCATGCTGAAAGATTTCAAACACAACTTCTAAAAATCTGCAACAGTCTGCTGTACTTCTGCTCGCTGCTCATCGGTCAAAAGTTTCAAGGTGACCAGGATAACAGCGTTGTTGGTCTATTCGACTTCCTTCCCGGCCATGATGTCGATGAACAAGATAGACCTGGTTGTTTATAAAATGGTTCCACTGGGCGTGCCAAGAAAGCGTGTTGACGTAAAAATCATAGTTATTCCTACGTCTTCACACTCGAAGGCCTATGACTGTCTGCTTAGCTCTAGTACAGGTCCTAAATAATCCAGATGTGTCAGTGGACGTGGCAGTCAATTTAACCCTATAATTGATAAGGAAATAAACATAAGATATCCTAATGCTATCGACAATAGCCTATCGGCATCAGCAACGATAGCATATACGAAAATCATGATGTGTCAGGAAAAAATACATGTAGAACAATAAACCCTACCAATCGGCTCCAGCAATACAACTCTACAATACCAATCTCTATAGTTCAAACTAAGCTGATGCAGCATAAGGATATGTTATTAAAAGCATAACAAACACAACAAATCCGATTGACAGAGTAGTAGATAATTCATCGGCTAAAACTCTGATGAACGTCATTTTCACGCATCGGACCAGATCATCCCGTATGTAACCCCGTCAATGCCACGGATCGGACCCAACCGAGATAGCGTGCCGTTGATGATCGACATACGATCTAATCTAGTTCGATAAGTTAAACCACCGTGATTGGCAAATATAGAGATCTAATCTATAAAACACAGTAAGAGAATATGAATCAATGCATTTAACCGATAACTAGCAAATCTACTCCATCTGATCATGGTATCGGACTGAACCGAGAAAGCCATGAATACATGAATCAGTTTACTAATAGGCTATCTCCATCGAAGTTAGAGATCAAACTCAACCGATGTGCCGAATGGTTTGATTGACTAAGTTGTGTGTATTTGTTACAATGACCCTGGGCTTACATATTTATAGCCGGGTGGTCACGCTATCTGCGGATAACGCAGAATCCTAACTAATTTATTTATTTATTAACTAAATGAAAAGCTAATAATAAAGTATCAGCCCACACCGCGTGTAGCCTATCTCCGCCTATTAAACCTCCATCGGTGGCCCATCGGCTCTTGTTGCCTGACTTGTCTAGCCGATGGTACGTCGGTCCAAATTCCAGTGTCAACATATGGTCAGATAGAGGAGATTTGAGAACTTGACTACCTAGGGTTCAAGATACCTCTATTTCGATGTCGCTAGATCAATGGAATAAAATGCATTATGGTTGACAAGTATGGATTCACTAGTGTCAATTTAACTCAGGTCGGCTATAAAGAAGAATCTTTCGTGCTAGCTAAATAAGTTGCTCAAGTATTTTATGTGCCTGATACGACAAAGAAGAAGCTTTATGTTGTCCTAGCTAGAAAAAAATAGATTGTGGGTGATGAAAATGTTGTTGGTGAGGACGAGTACAATCAGTTTGATGAGATACCTCCTTTCGCCACCACAATTATGCCACAGGTTAAATCAGATGAGAAGACTCTGTACCTATGCTCCGACCATTCTGAAAGAATGTACGCTAAGAAAGTAAGAAAACAGAAGGTGTAAAAGTTAAATTATATATATACAAGTGTTGTGTTGCAATGATCAATCTTTATTGTAATTTCGTGAACATTTGTCTTTTAAGTGTAAGATGTACTTATACTGATTTATGTAATATATGTGGAATGGAAGCTCAAATACTGAGATGTAGGTGATTTGTACAAGTCATACTGATTTGTGTAATATATATGCAATGAAATTTTGTGGCAAGTCATATGTGACAATAAGTTGAAATCTAGACAAGTGTTTTGCCAAATTATTAGTGATGGGTGGTACGCAATGCCCATCGTTGTTGCTAAGTCATTAGTGACGGGCAACAAATACCGACCGTCACTATTGGTCATAGTGACGGGCGCGATTGGTGCCCATCACTAATGACTTAGTAACAGTGATGGGTATTCGTGCCACCCGTCACTAATAATTTGGCAAAACACTACTGTATCTCATTACTGCGGGTAGTTAGTGAAGATAAGTAGATGGCACCATTAATTGCCATTAGTGCAACCCCTTTAAATATCCTCGCTGCCTGCATTTCAACTTTAGAACACCAAAATCTTTTCTCCTACTTCTCTTCTTTCTTGGCCATGGAGGCTTGTGGTGGATGTTGCCTGGCTCGGCGCATCCATCAGCGTGTGGACGCGTCGGACCAGGCTTCATCCCACACAAGCTGATCCATGGCGTCATTGAATAATCGGCATAACACTTATGTGGTCACTTTTATAGGTAACCGCACAAGTGTTGTGCTAAGTGCTCCTGATCATCAGTGATGGGTGGTAACTACCGCCCGTCACTAATGATAAGTCATCAGTAACGGGTGGTAACTATCACCCGTCACTAAGGAAAGTCATTAGTGATGGGCGGTAACTACCATCCGTCACTGATGACTCCCGCTTATAAATAGGCGGGCCCTGAAGTGAACCGCACGCTTTCATTTCATGCACAACCTAGCTCCCATCGCCGTCGCCTTCGTCGTGCTCCTCGCTGGCCCCACCATTCTGTCCGGTGCTCCATTCCATCCCGGCCATCTGTTTCATCCCGTGCTCCGTTCCATCTCGGTCGTCCGTTCCGTCCCACATGGCCTCTATTCCGCCGTCCGTTCCATCACGCTTGGCCGATCCTACTCGCCGCCACCTCGGGTTGCATCTCCTCTTCCTCCTAAGATCCCCCTCCTCCTCCTCCTCATCCGACATGGCTAGGGTTTGTTACTTAATACTATGTGAGTTTGTGAATATGTGGATAAATATTGAATATGTTGCTTTATGGATAATTTATGAATATTTGCTCAATAAAGATAAGGCTATTAGTATGAGGATGTGTGTGACAATTAGGCTTATTTTTTTGTTTTGACATGTTTGTTCATGCAATGCTCTCTCATTATGTGCTAATATTATTGTTCCTATATTTTGTTCATGCTGCAATGTTCATTCATTATATGCTTTTCATTACATGCTTACTATTATTGCTTACTATTATGGCTTACTATTATTGCTTAATTAATTAGTTGTCACACACACCTATGAATTAAATTATAGCCTAGTGGCGAGGAGGTCATTAAGTTAGCAGCTCGATATCTGAGAGCAATAATGTTCAACGTAATGTAGGTTATGTCTATGTTGTCATAAAGAAATTGTTTTAATTTAGAAATTCATGTTCAGTGCTATATTCCTATGGTTATTAAATTTTATATCGTGTGTACCTCCGTTATAACATTATACTTATTACATTCTTTTTTTTTCACTTTTTAAATTAATGTTCTATGTTACATTCATATTTTATTGTATTCAGAGTGTTCATATTATTTCACTTTGGTTTTTTAAGAGTCTCTTGCTTCTTACCTCCTTCTAAACAAATTTTGAAAAATGAGAAGAGTCATGCAACCGATTACGTCGTCTCTCATTCGGGAGTGTTGGATTATAAATATGACTGGGCAACTGGTTATATTTATAGGAAGATGTTCCTGAATTATCCACGTACTTTGGATAGTCCGGGGATGTGCGGCCCGCGTAGCTAGACCACGTGGTCCCGTGTAGTTCAAGAGAGAGTTTCAGTGGTGTCTCCCTGTTGTTCTCCGGATACACAACTCTCTCAACACCAAGTCTAGACGTGTATTTAGAGAACAGTGGGGAGATGCTGACGAAATTCTCTCTAGAACCGTACAGAACCACGGGGTCTAGCTACGTGGGCTGCACATCCCCGGATGGGATTTAGGACCTATCCTTGCCTATTAGTCTCCAAAGTGTAGCGTCGTTCGATCGTATATTTTTTGTAATGAAACATTAATGTCTCTCTTCTCTTAATGTTTAGATGTCTACACATTCCTCTTCCGGGTCTTCTAGCTTCACCGACGAGGTCAAGCTAGCAATCAAGAAGCCAAGGATGCAAGCAAAGTGGCCGACAGTGATGGCCTACCAACAGATAAAGCAGCCCTTCACAAAGTACCCGTACCTGAAAAAGGATGACTAGGACCAATTTGTCAAGATAAAGAGCTCAACTGAGTTCAAGGCAGAAAGCTCTACCAAGAAGGAGCTTCGGACTAAGAATAAGCTACCCCACAACCTTGGCACAATTGGTTACGTGGGTATGAAAGATAAATGGTTAGCCAAAGATGCCAAGATGGCCACTGAGGACAAAGAAAATCCGTGGCAACAGTTTCTCGGTACAACGCAATTGTTTCTAAGAGCCCGAGGGAGACTGACAGAGAGCGGTGAAGTCACGTGGACCTCGAGTGAAGCGATGTCAGTGGCTCAGAAGGTCAAAGATCTGGTCGTGCAAGCATCACAAGGATCCTTCACTGCCATGCGGGAGCAAGATGAGCTAACAAGTGCTCTCGGCAACCTAGAGCACCCTGGTCTCGTGCGGGGCGTCTCTAGCTCGCAAGGCTAGAAGTATGGTTTTTCGGACAACGCTGACATGTACAAGAAGCGAAGAAGATTCGGTGGAATCGATGTGGAAGCGCTGTCGTAGAGAATCAAGAAGGATCTATATACAGATCTCATGATGACCTTAGCTCTACAAGGTATCGTCCCTCTAGCTCAACCTACAATAGATAGCCCTACATATGTTAGAAAGAACAGCTGTGCTTCAAGAGAGGTCGAGCAGCAACCTAAAGTGGCCCCATAATCTCACAGCGATATGCAAGACACGATTGACTAGCTAACTGAACCAACCCCGTGCAAGCTTATCTTAAAGCCTGTGGGGTATCAGATTGAGGTGGCAAGGGGTGGTCTACCTAGATCAGCATGAGCTACACACTGTGTCAATAAGGGAGGGATATATAGTGGTGTCTATCGATTTTATGCACCATAACGTGGAAAACATCGCACTGTCTATTCCTCCGAATGATGAAATCAACATTCTACGCAATGCACATCCATCAAGGGTACAATGAAACCGGCTGCATATTTTTGTCGATCTCGAGACTTCTACAAGCCAGTCTCGTGCTCAACCTTCTGCTGCTCAATCTCCTACCGCTCAACCTCTTGCTACACCTGCTGTGCCACCCCCCGAGAAGCCAACGGTCATAAAGACCGATGTGCCACTGCCCGAGAAGCTAACGGTCACAAAAACCAAAATAAAGAAGACCACCGGCAGAAAGTCCAAAAAAGTTACGAAGCCTAATGTGGTGTCAACCTAGACTCACGCACACCCTAAGTGCCAAGATAGAGGGCCTCTACTTCCTCAAGATCAGCTAAGGAAGGCTGGGCAAGTTGTAATGAACCTACATGGATTCTACCTGACTGGTTGTAACAAAAATAAAGGTTATGTTGCTGTAGTGTACAAGCACTAGCATTTCTGGACCGTCGACAGCTATTTTTTGATTTGCTTTGAGGATCTATATGATATTTTCAATAAGGACGCTCTTGACGTCAGTTTGCTATGGTGCTGAATATTATAAGTCACTTAACCTAGTCTTTCAATTAAAGTCAACACGTAATTATATTGTATTAATTACTCTTTTATATCTGTAGGCTAATGTGGCAAAAATACAAGAAGCGGCCATTTAAATTTTTTAAACCACGGCTGTTAGCAATGGCAACCATCGAGCATGATAGAAATTCATGCGTCGACTACCTAAGTAAGTTACTCTCTCGTTGCACTGCAAGAGAACAATTTTTAATGGATGTACACCATTTGAATAGACATTATGTCTTACTACTCTTCACCCCCAAGTGGAACATTGTATGGTACATTGACTTGGTAAGACCGTTGAGACCAAATGGCGACCGCACCAAGAGGGACTACTCAGTAATCAGAAGTATAATCAACTAGTAAGGTTTTCTTCACTTTATTACTACAAGTTCAACCTTTAACCTATTCTCGCTTAACTCAATTTTATTGTACCTCGTTACAGAGCTTTCGGTGTCGGTCTCAGGACATCAAACGTAAAGGAACACCGATAGTTGGTAAATAAAACTGTAGTGCCGGTAAGTCTATAAATGTTTGCATTTTTCTAATTAAAATGTGTCGTCCAAATTAATCGTGTATTTTCATAACAGTGCTACACTCAACCTCCTGGAAACCAATTTAGGTTTTATGTCGCACACCATATAATGTTGGCCCTAAAGATAGCGGATCTTTAATCACCCGACGTAAGATATTATTATGTACTTTATTGTTGTGTTGAATTTACGTTTCACTTATGTAAACATCGACTAACGTAAAAAACTCAATTTACAGAAATTCAACATACCTGAAGGTAATCTCAACGAGAATGACTTGCAGGCCATCCGTTTACGGCTAGCGTTATTCCTAGTAGACCATGTCATCAAACCGGGAGGCGATTTCCATTAAAATACCTAGAATTAATGTTTGTTGGTTGTGAACTTGTGATGTAATATGACTTGTAACATTTGGTAAAATCTATGATATTTGCAATACAATTTGTGATGTATGCTTTGTTTATGCAATGTAATTTGTGATGATGGCATTCTATGATGATTTCTGTGTTGTTTGTAATGTATAATGTTGGCTGCCAAATCCTGACTTTAATTCAGGATGCAGCCTAAAAAATTATTTTTTACAATATAACCATAACATTAGTGATGGGTCTAAATAAATACCCGACACTAAAGGTTCCCTATAGTGACGGGTGTCAGTTACTCCCCGTCACTAAAGAGTCCCTCTAAATTCACGTCGTGTCCGGTATGATCCCATTTAGTGACGGGTGAAAAGTGTCGTCCGTCACTATAGTATACCATTTAGTGAAGGGTCACAGTGTTCACCCGTTACTAAAAGGGGTCATGCCGGATGCGACGTGGACCTAGAAGGACCCTTTAGTAACGAGTGTTTAATCGTCACTAATGATATGGCTTTACTGATGCGATAAGAGTGACGGGGGGCATGCTCGTCACTAATTTACGTTATTACCCATCACTAAAGTGCTTTTCTGTAGTAGTGGAGGATCTAACACTCATCAGTTAAATGATTCATCATAATCCATATAAATCTAGATTGGACCTAACCGAGACAATATTAGATCTAGACGAATTATTTGGTCTTATTTAACAGAAAAGCACTAAATCAATGTGATTGACAAAATAGATCTAATCTAATAACGAAGAACACAACATATGTGATTAGAACATTACATCAATAACTAGCAGATTCATGAATTCAATCAAAGTATCGAACTAAACCGAGAAAGCTTTAATCAAACCAATGAAATCTACCAAAAAAACTACCCCAAATGTGATTAGAGGTCGAACTTAATCAATGCAGCCTAATCCCATACAAGGGATCACCCTAATGCTACATACCTAGGTTGACGATGCGTCGAGAGTTGTGTTGAATAATAAATTGTTATTGATTTCGGTATCCGAGTATACATATTTATACCCATGACATTATAAGATAGAATTATACTCGAATCATAGATATTTTAAGATAAGATCTACTATTTATAAGTAATTTGTCTAATATCTATTATAAATCATGATTACATATAATGTAACCTCACTATCTTTGCAGCAGCAATAGACGCTCTTGTCAGGCCTACGAGACATGTTGTTAGGCGTTATCAGGGTGGCCCCATCAAGCCTGCCATCGATCAATAGCGCCCCTTTGCTGATCCAATGTGACCGTTATTTTCCAGTGTCAACACTATCCTCTATTCAAATAAAATTTAAATATTACTCTACTTACTCATATGTTATTGATCTAAAATAATTCCATATATACATAGAGTTAAATCCCTAATTTCACGTCCAAAAGGACAATATACGAAATCTCGCATTAAACACGTCTCCTCGTGTAGTTTTCTCTGTCTTCCTCCGACTCATC
>ASSH01052669.1:0-14603 GCA_000418225.1 Zizania latifolia
TAGTATTTACAAAAGATAACTCTTATATATAAAATACACATACTATTCATAGATTTGATTATTTATTACTCTATTCAACTATTTTTTAATCTGTACTCATCTATCTTATTGATGATAGTATGATTTTTTTACACATCTTCTTATTGGAAATTGGCCCATGAGATGGTTCATTTATTTAAATTCCAAAGCATGCGTACATGATTAGTTCTATATTGCTTATTTAGTGTGATGGAGACCCACTTATAAGGTGGAGTTATATCAATTTATTAAATAGAGAAAACTCATGATAGATTTAGCTAAAAGTCACATGCGCACACAAGCGACGAGCGAAAGTGTACGTAGTAGCAAAATAATGTAAGTAAATCTGAAATTTTTGGACTTTCATGTATACATTATCTGTATATAAATGCACTGTTTTAATGTGATTAAAACTAAAAATTGAACAACCATTTGATTGCCAAATTAACTTCTTCAGTTACTAATATTTGTGACCCAATTTATGTGAGATAAATTTTGGCAGTTACTAGTAATAATCAGAGAAATTTATTTGGCTGTCTATAAAAGGACTGGAGACGTCCAGTCTGAAGTGTGCTTTTTTCTCGCTCTCTCTTTTTCCATCTCTGCTCCACTACTTTGAGCCTATTGTGTTGCCGGCTCTGAACCATTACCACAGAGAACACCTGGACGGGGTGACAATTAGGTATTTGGGTATTGCTTGTGCGCGACCGCTAGTGTGAACCTTGACATCAACTACTTCCTCTTCATGCAGCTTGCTACTTCTTTCACTGTTCTGTAAGTAGTTCATATAATTTTGATGTCAAGTGTTCCCTGAAGTACATGAAATGCTTGCTAATGTTTCTTTATGCATCATTGTTCATCTATGAGATTTTTCTCCTAATAAAATTTGGAATTAAAATATTGCACATATATCTAACATTCTAGAAACCTAATTATGCATGTTTTGTGAATTAGCAATGACTGATGCTTATGATGCCAAGAAACCTGAGAGGTTTTCTGGTGAGAACTTTCATAGATGGGAGACAAGGGATAAATTTTGGCTCATGTCTTTAGATCTGTGGTGGGTGATTCATCCAATTTACCCATTTACGATTGAGTAGACCACGTAGTTCGATGGTGCAAATGTCAGTGAATTACCGAGAAGTTCACTCAAGGGGTATCCGAGGTGGTGAATAGATGATTAGGGAAGTGTGGCACTCTCAGACCCGATGGTTGACTCTAGAAAACAAGAGTTAATGTTTATATTGGTTTAGGCCTCCCGAGGGATAATAGCCCTACGTCTAGTATTTTGGTATATTATATGGTGTCTAAGCTTACAAAGCAATGCACTTAAGCGATAAAAACTTAAGGCGTCAAAAGTAAGATGCCTCTGAAGGGTGCCTCGCCTCTTTTATATAATCAAGGGTAAGCCCAACAACCTAGGATTCTACACCGAGTCGGTTTCCCTTATATCGAGATTATATACTGAACTTGGGTCCTAATTCCCTAATTACAAGTATTCTAGTACAAACATTTCTCTTTATGCTGGATTTAGGGTTCAGTTTCCAAATAAGGACCTTACTTTTCTTATCGGGACTGAACCCCCTTCATGGGTCATATTGGACTTCAATGGTGGGCTCGACCTACTCTCGATCTAGGCTGATAAGCCATTTGTGAGGTACCTAGGGGTCATATTCCTAACAGTAGCCCATGAGCTCTTCTTAGCTTGGTTGAAAGTCTTTAGCTGATCAAGCTGGGAGGAGCTCATCTTTCAACTTGAGTCTTCGTGTCTTGCTAGAATCTAATGATCTCAAAAAAACTTTAGCCTTTTTCTTTGTGTGAGGTGCACCCACACGGTGTAGCCCCCGAGTTTCGAGGCAAATGGAACATTTGGCTCAAGGGTAAAAAGTATCTAGAGTAAAAATCCTTTAAGGTCTTGATGTTGATGATGTCTTGGAATTCTTGGATGAAAGGCGATGACTTATATGCATGTCTTGTTTTCACGGAGTACTGATGCTCGGGCAAAGTCGACTATCGAAAGAGGCGGTCCACCAAAGTTCAGAGCAATCGAGACTTCGGGCGCATCCAACCCCTGAGCCCTCAAACTCCAATCCTTGAGCATCTAAGTCCCGAGTCCCGAGCCCCCGAGCGCGCATGGCCTTGTGCGCGTGAGCCCTTGAGATCTCGAGGAACTCAAGCGTCACGAGCTCCGCCGGTTGCTTTTGAAGTCGAGGCCAAAAAGTTGCTTTTTGGTCCACTCCACTCTGGCCGTAATTAATGCGTTTACAGTTAAGGGGACATGCATGCATCTCTGTTCTAAATGGTTTAGGCATATGCGTTGGGCGCAGATAGGGAGGTGAAACCGTCTTGTCCACCCTGTTACGGCACACGCCCGATAATCAAAATGGAGCCAACTCGTAGCGATCGTGGCTGACGTCATGGCAATGATGGTGCTGTTATTTAAGTCGCTTGCCTCCTTCTGCTTCCGCTCTGTTAACGACAAAATTTGGTAAAGCCCAAGCCCAACACATTTTGGCACAGCCCATGGAAATCAAGGAATCCGGTCAAAGCATGGTCAGTGAAGCCCAACCATAATACGCGTGGTTGATCAGATAAAGATACGAAGAAGCCAGTAAAAAGGGAAGAAAGATTTTTCAGTTGCAGTTGTATTCATGTAGGATAGCAAGTCTTCAGACTATAAATATGTAACGCTTAGGTTTAGTTTAGTTTCATCAAATCAATCAACACAACAAACTTTCGGCGCATCGCCAAACTTGCCACCGGCGAGTTCTTGCCTTCTCGCGGGGCTGCATCGCTCCGATCTCCGGCGAGAGGTAAGTTCCGCCAAACATGTATTGATTAGTAGGTCTAAGGCTTCATCAGTTAGGTCTGATATCTTGGTCTATTTATCAGTCATGCTGTATCAGGTGCGTGGTTTAGATCAAATATATTAATCTGAGGCTTCATCGATTTAGTTCGACATCTTGGTTGATGTGTTTGATTCATGTCACGTAGCGTTCATCTGGATGAAGCGTTCTCCGATCTGTTACTATAGTTTGCTATGACTTAGCGACTGTCTTGGTTCGGTCCAATCTTGCGGTCATAGTGAATAATAATGCGAAAACCGATTGGGTATGCTACAACCAGATTCTATCGGAGTATAAGCCGATAGGTTATCTTTCTTTGTGTTTATCGTTGTATCGGATAGCGGAATCGGGCAGTCCATATCAGCCTAACGTTATTATATTTTTGCATCCCGATATCGGACCCGATACCGCTACAGGCTTATCGGATGGTTCAGGCCGATGATTTTATCCCGATAGATCATACAGTATATTTATTTTTTATTATACCTTTGATATGTCATGTCATATGATTTCTACCGTGTTATCATTATGTTTCATTTAATAGATAGTCCGATACGCATTAAAACCATCGGCTTGATAGCTGATAGGTGTTACTGCTTACGTTCTTTTGTCTATCTTATCAGTTGTAGGATCAAACTGATTGGCACGCCACGAACCGCAAATTTAGGACCTGCACTAGAGTTAAGTAGATCTCTCAGGCCACGTGTGTGACCAAAAAATTCACCAACACGCTCAAAGCTTCTGCTCAAAACTTCTCCTAGTGCATCAGTGCCTCCATCGTTCCTCTCCTTACTGTTGTACTTTCTGCTACCTTTCTCTCACAGCCGCCCATGGCTTCCAACGCTCTAGAGCGCCCTGTTGGGTGGCCAAAGTCACTGTCGTCAGTAGAGAGGCTCTCCACGCTTGAGGTGCTATGATTCCTGCTAACCCGAGCCATCTCGGGATGGCGAGTGGCGATGGGAGAGTGCTATCTGATGCCGACAGCCAGTGAGGTGGTGCTCTTCGAGCCCTTTGTCCTTTGTGGGCTCGGGCTTCCTGCTCACCCCTTCCTCTGTGGACTTCTCCACCACTACCAAGTCACCCTCGCCAATCTAGATCTAGGCTCCATCCTCCAAATCTCAATCTTCATCCATCTGTGTGAGGCGTAGTTTGGGGTGGAACTCCACTGGGGCCTCTTCCAATACTTTTTCTATCTCCGTTATGTGGCGGAACAGGAGGTGGTTGGTGGCATGGTGCTCGAGCTACGCGGGGAAAGGGCGGCGAAGTATTTGGAGATGCTGCTCGCTTCCCCAATCAAGGACTGGAGCACGTATTGGTTTTACACTGTGAATTTCACACCAGGCCTTCCCCCCAAAATCGATCACTATTCGGAGGTCTCCAAGCGGTGGGAGACTAGGGCTGCTAGTCTAGGCGAGACCAGGTTCGAGAACTGACAGTCGAGGTGTCACGGCTTCGACATGAGGGGCTAAGCAGTGTTGGCGTTGCCGTGAGCTTCCTGACATGGTGAACCTCTACGTTGAAGGTGTGGGCCTTGCCGGTGTACGAGGCATTCAGCCCCTAGGACCTGTCTGTTCCTACGGTGGATTGGATGACAAAGGCAGAGGTCATCGAGTGCCTCCACCGCCTTTTCAGGAGGAAGCCTGCCTTTCTGCTGACCCTAGGGTTCACAGTCTATAATGCCTTGAACCCGTGACCGCTAGTTAGTTTCCTTCATTATTTTGTCCCTTGGCATTTTGCTTTTTTCAACTTCTTTGCCTGGTGCTTGATCACCCACACGGTGTAACGTGGCCATGCTGTAGGGTGACACTGTGTTCTTCTCATGACCACCACGCCTTGAGCACTCATCAAGCGTTGACCCTACTCTCGGCATATCGCCCTTAGGTGACTTTGCCATGCTTCCTATGGTGTTGAAGCGACCAGGCGGTGCGTTGGCCGAGCTAGATAAACGTGGGAAACCAATGTCGGCCAGTGATTTGAACGTCTTTGCCTCTGATGCCATAACGGCCCTAGCCCTATCGTCGGAGATGGTGGTAGAGCGGTGCTGGTTCTTGAGCTTATATCGACTGGCGGCTTGGTAAGCTTTCATCCTCATTGCTCTTAGGTTGTGATTCATTGGATTGTACTCATTCTTGAGTGTCTTCGTAACTTGTAGGACCTTAGCAGGCACTGTTTTTTGGAGGTGATGGCAACATCATCCTCCCCGATCGCTGTGCCGATTATTGGTAGAGACGCTGTAGTAGGATATGCTGCAACATCTATGGTGGAGATTGTCAGGTCAGCAACAGTAGGGGTGGTTACTATAGAAGACCCACCTGCCTATGGGGGAGCTGCCAAATCTGCCATGGAGGCACTGCAGAGTGCTTTTAAGACAGCCGAGGCAGTGGTGTTGAATGTTGTCACTGGTCGTGGTGGTACGCCCTTTCGCTTGCTTCTTTCTGCCTTTTCATGTTGTAAATTTTGGGGTTTATATTGTTTTCTTCTCTTTTGAATAGGGCATCGCACCATGTCTGAGGCCCAAATTGCCGAACTTGAGACTAAGGTGGCTGCTCTACGAGCAGAGGCTAGTTCTAGATAGACCCGGTAATGAAAACACTATAAGTGCCCGTTCTATATAGAACCGGCACTGATAGGGCCACATCAGTGCCAGTTCTATAAAGAACCGGCACTGATAGGGAGATATCAGTGTCGGTTCTGGTAAACAATCGACACTGATAGTGTTTTCCTATATATGGCGCCGGGGACTTAGCTGTTTCTCCCTATCCGCACTTGTCTCCTCCCGTAGTCACCGTCTCTGTCGTCTCCTCCTATGCCCGTGCCGCCATCATCCAGCCATCTCCGCCTCCGCCGTCCTAGCCACCACCGACTCCACCCGTCCGTTTGCCTTCGTTGACATCGCATTTGACCATCCGTTTGCCTTCACCGGCGCCAGCTCTGCACATCCATTCGCCTTCACCGATGCATCCGACCATCCAGCTAACTCTGCCCTTTCGTTTGCTTTCATCAACGCCCCATCCGACCTTTCAGCCACCACCGACTCCTATCCGCAAGTGGTGAGCGCCCTTTCAGTGTTTGTGCTCCATGTAGGGTTTCCATGTGACAATGCACGTTGCAATGCTATCTGTTCTTTCATAGCTCTGGGTTCTAGCTGAAGACTATAGGATCATGATTTGAGTACTCAGTCTAGTGTCCTACAACTTTATGAATGCATTTTATCTACTTCTTTTGTGCTTGAGATGGACAATGCATTGGATAATACTATATAGTCAGCTTGTGAGGTTCTAAATGATATTTTTTGTTACATGTACTTTAGTACCGCAGTAATTGCAAATTGTACTCAAGGTGTATAAGAAAACCTTGATCCACCTACCATCATGCTCATGCACACTTCATGGCTAAGTGTATTATGTTTACTACAGTTGTGGCCTGTGTAGTTTAAGTAGTCCTAGGCTCCTAGTTGATGCCTTGATTGCTTAACACTTATGGGTAAGCTCTGAGATTACTGGGGCCCCTTACTCTTTTGATCTTGAATGTTGCTAGACCTGGACCAAGGTTCCATTTGATAAAGCCCTCTTTGCTAGCTGTAAATCACTTTGGATCAATGCATTATATCTTTAACCATGTTAGATAGTGAGAGCATCCTCTTCTTGAAACTGAAATATGTCCATGCCAACCAGACATTGGTCCCTTGCCATGGGCTAGTTCAGAGCATAGTAATTTTGTAGAAATAGAATAACTTCATGAGAATACAATAAAATTCATGTAATCCAAAAAAATTTGTATCTAGTAATGCAATTAAAGTGTAAAGATGTTGAGCTGTCGGAGGAGTGAGGTCAAATGTTTAGGAGTACAAACCCATTTTTATTACTCGCCATATATTACTCACCATATATCTGCTTAATCCAACATATTGCCTCTTACTAGGGAGGTATGAATTGACATGTATTCAACTATACATTATGCAGAAAGATTGCAAGATGATATGCCGTGTGAATCTTTTGTTCTGTGCAGGGGTATCATTTGATACTACAAATAACTGTACATCTGTTCTTTATCTTTCACAATTGTGCAGGAGGGTTTCCATGTATCAATGTAGTGCAGTTGTTAGTTATAAATTTTTATGCATGTACTCATTAACTACATTGAATAATATGAAGTGTATGCAAGTTGGAGCATTTGTATGTCAAGGTGTATCAACTATATGATGTGAGGTGTATGTAAATAATATAAAGTGTATGTAAAGATATCATTGCTGTTTTGGTATATGATGTGATGTGTATGTAAATAATATAAAGTCTTTCTGTATCTTAGAGTATGCTTCCTTGGATGTCTCCACATTACTGTAATACATTAGTTTTACGACGTTTCTTCGGTCATATAATGCAAGTGAAAATGATATGTACAAACTTGTACGTTCATAAAAGAAACTAAGAGAGACTATTTGGTCAGATGAAAGAAACCCTATACCCTATACCTTATGTATTTTACAAGATTTTTTTGAATCTTATTAGTACTTATGAATTTGGAATTTTCATGTAGGAATGGCACCCAAAAAGTCAAGCCGCCGTACACATGCTCGCCCAAACCCCTCTTCAATACAAGTCCCTACCCCCTTCAGCCCAGTAGAAGCACCAATACAATAAGAGCCTGTAGAGATAGATCTAAATCCACTGAGAGACGAAGATTGCAACCCAAATATTTTCATCAACTTAGCAGACTTAGTACCCCAGCTAGACGTTGAGCTTGAGACAGTAAACAATCCACAATAAGAGCATGATGCTGATGCAGTCAGTGAGGCAGAGCATGCTGCTGATCCTATAGATGAAGGTGCAGTAAGCCAAGAGAGAATTGGACGTGGTCCTAGTGTAATGCCCGAAGGATGGTTCATAGTAGCAGAGGTTAATTCTGTTGGTGAGCCTACAAGACAAAAAAAAATTCTAGGGCCGTACAAGACCGCCATAGGGTGCCTCGTGAGAGACCATGTTACAATCACGTTTAGACTTTGGAGAGGCTCGGCAAGCAACATGTGGATGGTTTCCAATAATGTAAAAAACTTATTATGGGGAAAACTGCTGGCCATATTTTAATTCTCCCAAGATTGTGACATGGAGAAAATTAAAAGTCATGCCATATCCATAATGGGGATAGCATTTAGGATATTCGAGGGAAAGCTATGGAGAGATTACTACTTGAAGGGCCGAACACCAGATTGGGGTGACTACCTGACGGTTGAGCTGTTCTAGACGCAATTCATTGAATATAGGAAATCTGAGTGTCGGGGGTGTGACCTCGAGGTGCCTCATAGTTAGGCTTATCAGACTAGATCAAGGGCAGGGTAAGACTAGCATTGACCGCTCGGTATGGCCCATAAATAGGAGTTTGATTCTGATAAGGAAAGTAGATTGCTTATCGGGTAGTTAAGCTTCGGATATGCTATCTAGAGGTTTGTTTGTATCGGAATTCTTGTAATTAGAGATTTAGTACCCAAGTTTAGTAGGGAACCCAAGTCCTACTCGGGATAGAGTCCTGAGATTGTTAGGCTTACCTCCTGAGTATATAAAGGAGGCAAGACCCACCTAGAGGCGGATCATCTATCATCTAGCTCATCATCAAGCCCTAGCATATTTTTCTTGCTTTCGACGCCCAAGCCTTGATAGCTTGATTACGTCGTATTATAAGATCCACCATCATAGTAGACACCAAAACACTGGACATGGGGCTATTATCCTCTAGGAGGTCTAAACCAGTATAAATCTTGACTCTTGTATTCTAGAGTCGACCATCAGGTTCGAAGGCGCTGCGCTTTCCTTACACAAGATCTAATCACCACCTCGGGTACCTCCTTGGGTGGACTGGCTGCCGATTCACCGACACTGAGAAAGCTATAGAATTGAGTAAAGCAAACAAGGCCAACTCTCAGAAGAACTTATGGCTGTATCATACTGGCTCTCGTGGGTTCGTGATGAAATATGATGAATGGAAAAATATAGAAGAACAAGTTGCCCGTAGTGACGTCATACCTATAACGTCTGACTAGATAACATGAGCGAAGCACTTCTTGTATGCGAGAGGTGTTACTTTGTCAGCCAAGGGTAACCTGACATTCAGGAATGACTATGTACAACAAGTGTCATAGAAAATAGCAGATGCCCATGGCTAGTCTTCCTAAGGCTCTATCACGGTAGATAGAGAGAAACACCAACTTACGATAGCTCTTGGCAACAAAGAGCATCCAGAGCACACCAGGAGCAAAGGAATGATTCCCTGAAAAGAGGGGTTCACAGAGGATGAGGGCACCTACAGGAGCCAAAGTAGAAGAAAAGAGAAAATAGATAAGATAATGTCAATGATGTGCTAATAAATGCATGAAGAATGGGCAATGATTGATGCCAAAATAGCTGAAGCACTTCAGCAGCATGGTATTCACCGAGAGGATGATGTCCAAGTGCCAATTGATGCTCGTCAAAGTAGCTATGCATCAGCGGGGTTTGTTGGGACATGCATAAATCAGTATCCTATGAATAAAATCACTGAAAGCAAGGTCTGCAAACTTGCCATACCAACTATGAATATTAACACAACGATAGCGATGGGGCAGGTTGACCAATGTGTGACAGGGAAAACCTTCAGTGATGCACCAATACTAAAGGGATATGCTATGGTCCATGTTGACTCAATCCGAAGGGCATACTTTAAGATTTATATGGAGTATGCTGGTGAGACAGTGTGAGATCAAGTGTATGATCATTGATAAGTGATGAACAAATTGGTTTGGATTGGTTTGAGTGGTCGAGCATTTTGGTCAAGATGGCGAGCACTTAGCACTCAGCACTCGAAAAACTCAGCACTCGAGAAAATATAGCCCTCGAGAAAATTCAGCACTCGAGAGATTTTAGCACTCGAGATTTTGGATCACTCGGATTTTTGATATTCGAGTTGGATCATGTGCTTAAATTAGTTATTAAATAAATTCACAATATTTATGATTGATTGGAATGTTTGAGTTAGGTTGAAAAGAATTGATTGGAGTAATTGAGTCAAGTTAGAAAGAACTTGTGCTCGGGAAAAGGGTTTATTGGTTTGTTCATGTGTAGGCATTGCTTGAGGGCGAGTCGTGGTCGATGATGGCATCAGAGCTAGGCTCGGGGAGGAGTTGAGGCTCAGAATGGTCAAGGATGTCATATGGGATGCTCGGGCTAGAGGATGCTGCATGTGAAGATGAGATTTCCATATGACAAACATGGGATATGTGCGAATATGGAAAAGATATGAGATTTCTATATGGCATACGCGGGATGTGTGCAGATATGGAAAGAGAGAAAAATTCGAAATGAGTTAGGATTTGAAGGATTCGTAAGAGATATGGATTCCTAGTTGGATTAGAATTATAAAAGTTGTTAATTTCGTAGCTCATGGTGGCAGGCATGATGGAATTATAAATAGACTAGAGGAACGAGCAAACAGGGTATCCAAGATATACGAGGATAAAGAGAAAAATTAGGGTTCAGCCTTTTGCTCTCCATCTAGGGCTTTGTATGTGGATTTGGTGAGGGGTGCTTTGGATTGCGCCTTGTAAACACTCTTATGCAATAAAGAATCATCTTCAAGCATCAAGAAGTGTGGTATCACGGTCTTTCTTCTTAATGTTCATCAATTTGCATCGTTTTGGCTTATACCATGATTTTGATTTTACTTGCGATTTAATTCAAATTGATTCATCCAAAACCTTGCTAGGATATTAAGAGAGAGATCTGAAAAGTTTAATTGGTTTATTCTTCGTATTTTAAGAGTAATTAAGGTTTTAATTTTTGGATTGGATCTGCTCTGTTTTTACGTTACAGCAAATCTCATGGATCATAACTTTTGTTTGGGAACTCTGATTTGACTGAAATCTCATGATAAAGTTCAGTATTGAAGTTTAGTTTATTGTGTTAAAATTTCATATCAATCCAAGTTACGGTTTTAAAGTTACGCTTGTTTTACCATACCTTGGTCAGGCTATTTTCAGTCCTCGAGAAGCTCTCGGAAAATCTGCTGAGTCCTCGGTAAAGTCCTCGTGAAATTGCAGAACTGGTTGGGAAACTCCTCAGGAAATTTCTAGAGCCCTCAAGAATTTCAAGTTTGGTCAGAAATTAGTTTTCTGATTTTGTTATAGTTGATTTTTGGGGTACTGCAACCATTCACCCTCTCTGGTTGTCATGGTTAGTGTATTTTGATCATATAGACAGGCTCCAAGAGACTCGGAGGCAATGTTGGAGGATTTGTGCTATGGAAAAAGTAGTTCATACTTTTTTAGACGAAACAAATGAATCATTTGATGGAAGCTCGAACCAGCATAGAATTATGCCACGTGTATGGGATCCACTTCGAGCACAGAGGGATGCATCTTCACCTCCACCTCGAAGGGATTCAACTCCACCTCCACCTCCACCTCACGATGTTATTCTAGAGTATCCCTAATCTCATATCATCATGTAGGACAATGATGGTTTATAGATTAGCATATTTGTCTGATTGATGATCATGTTTCACGGATCATGGATATGGAGATATCAAATCAGTAATGTGGACACATGTTAAAGAACATGGTGTTGGATAGACCCACCTTAAGATACTACTGGGATTGTTAATCTTGATGTGCCATCAGTTGTCATCTCAAATGGTGTACCTGCAGAATCCTTTGACCTGAGATCATCATTGATTCTAGAATATGTAGTAACACACTTAGGGGCTTCCAAACGCTATTCCGTAACTGGATAGTTATAAAGGTTGTTTTCGGGTATATTATGAAACATGTCGTGGAATGTGAGCGATCAAGATGGAATTTACCCCTCCTAAATAATGGGAGAGACGTCTCTGGGTCCCTCAAAATAGTTGGATTGGGAAAGTGCATGGCCATGCCACTATGATTAAAGAGTTAATCATGATTAATCCACTACTTGATTGAGTGAAGTATCGAGCTATCACAAGGGTGGCACAAATCTCGCCTTGAGCTTGACTGATGTCGTGTCGTAAAGGGATTGGTGCATGAGTATATCAAGGTTCAGTTGATATGATCTTTGTATGCATTCGGGGGTCAGTATGTGCTGCTAGGTACTGCTATTGACTTACGATCCAAAAAAGGTTTTCGGGTAGCGGCTGTTTACATATAACCTATCGGGTCACACGCTTAAGGGGATAGGATTTAAAGCTTGCAAGTATTGACTATAGTGCAAGTGGGAGATTGATGGTAATATGCCCTAGAAACAAGTTCTAGAGGAACCAGAAGTTTTAGTTGGACCGGAACTTCCGGGCCCACCCTGGTGGCGAGTTCTTGAGGAACCGGAAGTTCCGGTTGGATCAGAAATTCTGGGCCTACTCTAGAGGCGAATTCTGGATGAATCGGAAGTTTCGGGCTTCAACCAAAACTTTCGGACCGAAATAAATTCGATATAGAATGTTATTTTTGAAAGTTTCGGTTGGACCAGAAGTTCTACGTTTAGAAGTTCCGGTTGGACCGGAACTCCCGGATCGAAATAAATTCGATACAGAATGTTATTTTCAGAAGTGCCGGGCTGAACATGTAGATTAGATCTGGTGGGCTTTAATGTTGATTAAAGACCCATCAGTGGGCTCTATATAAGGAGAGGAGAGGCTAGGGCGCAAAAGACTGTTGCTGTTGGACCTCCCCAAACCCTAGCCGCCACCACTCCCTTGGCCTCACCTACTGTGGCCACATCTCCCCTAGCCTCGTGGATGGTACTAGCATATCGACGTGAGGTGATCCCATCTCTGTACGTGTGGATATCGTAGAGGCGCCGCTGCAATTGCGGCGTTGGTCATCTCGACGTGAGGATCGCAAGGCTGCATCGTCTTCGCCACCGATGATTCGACGGAGTTAGGCGTAGTTGATCGAGGACGCACTTCCCCAACTCTTCTTTCGCTGCCCTAGCGCGTCTCATGACTAGAGGTAACGATCTATGATCCCATTACTCGCATGGTTCCTAGATTGAATGGGATAGAAAAAGTTTTGTTTTATGCTAACGTAGCCTACCCGTTTCCTAACACCAACACCACATCTAGAATAGCCAACTCTACCTCTAAAGGAACCAACTCCACCTCCACCTCGAAGGTTGCCAACACCACCTACAAGGGCGTAAAGTCCACCACCAAGACAGTCTAAATCAAAATTTGCAAGTACATTGAAGACAAAGTCGACCTGCTCCCAATAACAAAGGGCACCTAAGAAAATGAAGATAGCATCGAGGTTGCCCTATGATCTAAATGATGCGGAGACATATGCCGTGGTGGCTGCCGCTGTAAAGGAGCACTTCAAAAAGCCGGCTCCTAACAAGCCAATGTCAATTCCTAAAGCAACGAAGAAGTTTTTTGTAGGCATGGCTAGACTAGTTGAAACCAATCGCAAATCATATTATGAGCGCATCGGTGACAAAAAACACCTTAAGGAGAAAACTAAAAAATAGATATCAAAAGAGAACAAGGACAATGAGATGGAAATTTTTTTGAAAGAAGTTGGGCTGACCGTAGAGCAACTCATGAATGAATCGTTGGTAGCAAAAGTGCTGACATGATGGGCATTTAAGTTATGAGAATTCTTAGTTGAGCCAAGTGTGTGGCGCGACCTTAACTTCTGATCTCACAAATTCCACAGTTGGTATATGAAGGAATCCAGAGATGGCAGAGAAATGTTTGATATCCATTACACATAGGTGTGGCAATGGGGTGGGCTAGGTCCGAGTTGATCAATACCAGACCTGAACCTGCCCCTGTTTGGACTCGACCAGATTGACCCCGCAGGTGAAAATACAGCCCCAAACCCGAACCCACTAGGTCCCCACATACCCGTCGGGTCCCCTGCAAACCTGATAGCCATGAGGAGCAGAAAGCAGCTGGGGTTTTCAGAGGCAACCATGGAGAATGAAGGAAGGCTAGAGCGATAGGGAGACGACAAGCCGACGTGGCAAGAGGACCACAGACACTAGCGCGGCAGGGGGGCATGGCCACGCGGTCATCGGTGCAACAGGGGCCCATGGTCGCCAGCACATCAGTGGCCCATGGTCACAAGTGTAGTAGGGGGGTATGACCGTGCGGTCGCCGGCACAGCAGGGGTGCGGCCGCGTGGTCACCAGCGCAGTTGAGGGCTGCGGTCAACGGCGCGATAGGAGGGGCACGGTCGTTGGCACAATAGGAGGGGCCATAGTCACTGGCATGGTAGGAGGGGCGATCGCCGCGTGGCAGGATCTGACCGGGGTCTGGGGCTGCCGTTGAGCAGTTCTGTGGAGGATGCAAAGTGATGTGGGCTAGGAAAAAACTAGAGAAATGAATAAATATCTTGGCAACCGAGGACCCACGAGGACCCACGGGTATGGATGGTAGTCGAGTCTGACAGATACGAGTAGTGTATACCGATACCCATACCCGTTTACCCGACGGGTAGAAACCCGTGTTCATACCCGTCGCCCGTGGGTATACCCATTTACCCGTGAAACAGGGTGGAGAGACGATGTGAGAACTGAGGCTAGATCGGCGTGGAGGCCAGCCAGAGGCTCATCACGGCAGCGGGGCTGGTGGCAAGACATAGTACGGAGCAGGAAGGTGGAACGTGGGACGGCCAAAGGGCGTGCGGCCACGCCGTGGCGCAGGAGCTAGCGACATCGAGAGGGGCTCGCGGGATGGTCAGAGGGCGCGGCCTCACCACGGCAGTGGGAGCTGGCGGCGGTGAGGGCGGCGTGCGAGATGGCC
>ASSH01052670.1:0-14601 GCA_000418225.1 Zizania latifolia
CGGGTGATGCGGCCGAACCGGCGCCCGCCGCCTAGCCCGGGCCCGCTCTCCAGTGCGATCGACATGGCCCCCGCCCTCCTCTCGCCTCAATCACATGCAAAGGAGGCCGCTTCTTGCTTTCGCTCGCCGGCTTGCATTCACACGCGCACGCGCACCGGAACGCTCGCCTGGGAGGCTACCGAACCCCGAGCAGTGGAGGCTTTTTAATGGAGCGACGGGTTGGGTTCGCGTGGTATTTATCCCCTGCCAAAGGAGGCCAAACCCGACTCGGTCTGTCTCTGCTTCCACTTATTCAGCTGACTCTTTTTTTCTGCCTGAATTTACGAATGTGCATCAAGAAAAAAAAGATAATATTGCTCGTTTCAAAAAATTAGAGATTTTCCAATTAATTTGTTAGAGGTAAACTGGTCGTAGCCTTATACTGCGAAACTATGAATCTAGAATCCTTCATGGTTTTATATATTACACGAATTAAGAAATTAACTTCTCATTTATTTTGCTTTGAAAAAATATGAGTTACTTATTCATGGGAGAAATAATATTTATTTGACAAGTGCAAACAAGTAAGAAAGATTAAAAAATGGCTAGAATTTATCTGAAAACTATTTTTCATCGAAAAATAAACCTCTGCTATTTCTAGACTTGATAACCAAGCAAGCCCGTAGTATAAAGAAATGTTATTATTACACTTGCAAATATTGTATTTTGACATAAGGTCACACATTTGGTTGGTCAATAGGACCCTATCAGTCATTATAACCGACATGCACCCAATAATTAGATAAAGACCCTTGTCGATCAAATATTGATGGAACTCCTATCGACCAAATATTAAATTATTAAACAAAATCTAAGCTTAGGGTGTAGCCTTTCAGCAATAGGGTGTAGCCATGACTGAACATTCAAATGCACTTCATATTTGAATTGCGAATTCAATTCGGCGGGTTCTCACCTGGAACAGAGGGGTTGTCACCTGGATGCTGCTTCTAACAGTTCCAGTGACGTGCTTCGTCAGAAACTCAAAACGGTCGGAAATACCTGGATCTGCAGCTCCAGGTCTCCGAACTCAACACTTCGTATGCCTCATTCAGCAACAGGGTGTAGCCATGACTGAACATTCAAGTGCACTTCATATTTAACTCCACAAGAAAGAACAAAACAAGCCTGATATTTATATTGGCACAACTAAAAGCTGAACCCTGTAGCTAGCAATACCAAAGTAGATGAAGATGTCTACACCTCGTAGCCAGTAAGATCAGGATGGTGCTGTTTCTGGAGTTTTCTGTAAGGCTGTCAGCCTCCTTGATCTCCCGAGGCGTTGAACTGATCCATTCTTGAGCTGCAAATGATAATGAGCTGAACAGAGGCTGAAGAACCCTACCATGTCTATCTTTCGGTTATTCTTCTTGTGTCTCAGTCTTTAGTTCCCGAGCATCTGGGGATAGCTCTCTGCATATATTTGCTTCAGATACCTCCATGTAGCTGTCCATTTCAGAGAACAGATATTTACAGGAAATTTCTGATACTTTTCAATTTCTTGACCAAAAGGGAGGACCAAAAGCAAACAGGCCACTGATATTTACATTACCATTGTAGATGCAAATCCATATTGATCAAGATGATCTTCAATGGCTTTAGTAGGTTCACATTCCTGGTAATATCTTACAATATTACATTTATTGCGACAAAACTTGCAACTTCAAACTACAGTATATATGGTCAAAGCTATAATACTGAGTATGCAAGCAAACAAAAAAGAGCGTATATGTGGTATACATGTCCCAATGTCCGTATATCCTACTATACATACAGATCACATCTGTGGTCTTGTCTGTACAACGTATATCTTCCCATCCTTCACTGCACCCTCAACATCCTGTGGAGACCCGTAGAGCTCCTCAATAGCATGGCCAGCCCGCGCAATACTCGAGAGGATTGATTTTTGGAACCCATGATCTGTAATGAGAGGGTCGGTGGTGTAGTCGAGTACAACTTCATCTTCCTCATCCATAGGGACACTGAAACAAGCAGACAACTTAGTTGCCATGCCAAACAAATTCTTAAGCATCTGTATAAACCACAATTCAATAGTAGATTTCCACTAACCTATCATATAGTCCTGCTCCAGCATAACCTTCTAAATCTTCGCCGTTGGAGTCTGAACGAAAGATGATTGACCTTTTTATGAAGAGGCCAATTGGCTTACTTGGGAAACCCAGTACCTATCAATGGACTGTGATTAGCTCATGTAGACCTTAACATAGAACAATTTGAAGCGGTAATTGGACATCTTTCACCTTGGGGGATTCAAGGTCGTCTTTCTTACACACGAAGCTCATGGCACGACCAGGATATGCTCCCACAAGTGTCTCTCCAAGTCCTTTCACCACTTCAGCATATATCTCCGAAGAATCTCCCGATGATGGGTTAGTAGTATGAATGACAAAGGCATAGTCTGCATTGACAATTTCTTGTACAAGAATTGCCATGGAAAGGTAGTCATGATCAAGCTTCACCTTGCGTGTGCTAAAATATGCTCTTTCATTCCATTTTGATGCCCAAACCTAAAAAGTTAAGTTAGATACCTGATGCGCACATTTAAAAAGGGTTTCTGTAACATTCACATTTTACAGTTAAATACTCTCTATCTGTAACAAATCTACGTGCATTCTGTGAGGTCAAATGATCCTATGAATATATGCAAACAACTAGAAGTATGTAAACTGGTAAAACCCATGGCCTAATAGCCATGATGTTTTTAAAGATTTAAAGATGATATAGAGAGATAAGAAAATGACTGGTATGAACAGTAGGGAAGCAGACCTTCTTAATTGACATCCATGCTTGCTCCCAACGTTGGTCACCTTCATCACCAGGCCAGGGAATTCCAGAGCTTACCATCTTCTCCTTCAGCTCCTTAATCTGGTAAATAAAATAAAATAAGCCTGTGTTCTTCCAAACAGAAAATGTAAACAAACTTATTGTGTTCACAAGGTTTACATTGCACCATAATATCTTACCAGTTGAGTAGGAGCAGTTAGATTGAGAACAGTTTCCCGTATTTCGCCTAGAGCACTAAAATCATCTTGAGCAAGTTTTCTCTTTAGCATTTCTATGTTTTGTGCAACTTCCTGCCAGTAAAGAAAACAACAAAGAATTTTCTGGAACATCAGTACATATTTGAAGTGTCATTGTAAACCAGCTGATATTAATTTGAAGTGTCATTGTAAACCAGCTAATATTAATTTGAAGTGTCATTGTAAACCAGCTAATATTAATTTGAAGTGTCATTGTAAACCAGCTAATTTTATGTAAGGCAATGAGCTAAGACGTGCCATCTACTGAAGATGCTACTAATGGATCAATATCTACTTGCCTGCTGGAAACTCTAGCTGTGATTTATATACAAAAGAGACCTTTCGAATGCAGAAAAAGCTCTTTTGTGATGGAAACATAAAAATGAATCTTCAGTTGAGAGCATCAAAGTGTACATCTTTTATTTTCTAAGAGTGTATTTTAAACATGCAGAATAAACAGACTTCTCCAACTATCATGTACATGCTACTGTCAATTATTTAACGTTGATGAAAGACCACCAACCTTATTGATCCCATTAGACAAAACCTTCTCAAAGGTTCCAAATGGTATTGCAACCGACGTAGGGACACCAACCCATGAAGGTACTTTTCCTTTGAGGTATGCTACATTCCGAGACTTAGCCCCAACCTGACAACAAATTGTCAGTCTTTCAAACTAGCTCAAGGTCAATGGTAAAAGCTAATGAAGTGAAGTCCCAATTCAGAAAATAAAGTTGATTAATATATAGATTTTTTTACCATTTCCTCAGAGAATTCTTCTGCTGATATTGCATATTTTCCAAGAAACTTCTTCTTGACTAATGACACAGAAGGTAGTGCTTGCCCAGCTTGTACACCTAGAGAACTTGATTGCAGAAGTTCACTCTCGGTAATCTCCCTATCAAATGGTAAATATAATACTGTAAGCATTTGACGGATAACTAAGCAGAGCTGTGCATTGTCAGTAACCAAAAATAATGGAAAAACTAAGCCAAATATTCCCAGTTGACTGTGATACTACTGGTTTAATTGACAAAATGAAATCACCATATGGTGACAGCTCCAAGGGACTTTAGATGGTGGTTACCTATGTAGCAGAAGATTTTATAATCCTGTAAACAAGTCTTAGTGACCATTGCTAGGAGTACTGAAAATTTTCTTCTACAAACAACTATCAGTAGCTCTCAGGAGACCAAGATATATCCTCATCGTATTCAGGACTTAAGGTATTAAATAAAATGAGCTAGTCCAATGGAAGATACCTCTCAAGAACTAAGTTATTACTGTAATGAAATGTGTAACATAGCACAATCTTCATCAGATATATCATATATGCAATTCACAAACCAATGACAAGAATTACCTATATGTGATATCTGCAGAAGTAGGTTTGAAGGAAAACACTTTCCCTTCATGTCCTTGGACTTCAGACAAGGTGTTAGGGTCAAAGCATGTCGCAAATAAAACCTTCAGAAGGAAAAGGTAGTCAACGTCATATCAATACAAGAGATAAATCTTTTAATAAATTGAACATAGCTGTGAGGAGGGAAAACCTTGCTATTCCTTGCTCGGACTGATACATGAGACAGAACATCTGGCATATCAGGTGTTATCACACCAACAACTCCATCCGGTATTTCTTCCTCTCCCTTGACACTTTTTGCGACAATAATCGTTGGTTTATCATAGGATTTGTTTTGAACAGCAAGTAATTCATCAACAACAACAATGTAACCTGATACTTCAACTGGGCTTATAACCTGCCAACTGTTAGGCGATAAATGTCAGGCACAGGGTAAAAGAATACAATAATAATTGAGAATTTACATTTTACCTTCCAAGCTGTGCAACATTCCTAAGAATAGGATCAATTCGGTTCACAAGAGCAGATAAGGTAGCAGCTGATCCACCACGAATAATTTCTTCTGTAAATATATTGACCTGCCAAAATGGTATTTAAGACTAGTTCTAAGTGATGATAGAAAAAAAGCTGAACATTTCATAAACACTTACTGCCCATTGGTCAACATTAAGCAATGAGCCAAGGTATTCAGCTGAGGGCTGCATCAAATTATAGTATTGTTCTCCCTTGTTTGCAAGGGCAAGTCTGGTTCTGTCCAGAAATGCTTTAGCATAGAGAGCCCATTGGTCGTTTTTTTGTTTAGCCATTTCCATGGCATGATTCCACCCCTTCAGGAAAAATATTGGTACAGTCAGCATTTTTGAAGTTTACAATGCAGAGGTCACGAATAGTTCGAATAGAAAGGTAAAAACTATTTGTACTAATATCTCCAGTCGATAAAGGATGTTGCTTTTGCATTATGCCATTCAAACAGTTAGGACTTCAATCATTGGTATCTTCATAATGTGAAGATTGGCAACATGAAAATGCTACAGCTTTGGTTATTTTTAACTTGTCATTTCAGATATGACCACCAGCACCAACCAGCACCTTTGACAATTACTTTTTCGAATTGTAAGGTAAATAGGTAATAAAAACTATTTCTATTAAACATACAACATGAATGCTTTCTTTATAAAAAATCTAGTATCATCCATGTGACATGTCTAATAGGTTAATGCATAAGAGATCAAAACATTAAATCTTTGACTGCACACGTTCTAGAAAAAACATCTAAAAGATAAGGATGTAGGTAATATGCACACTTCAATAGTAGCATTCACAATTACTTTCATAATATTAAATTTAAAAATGTTTCTAATATATAAACTAAAATTAATGGTCAAAAACAGATCGAATGTACCTTTAAGCAATATAGGATGTCTTCATTGTCGTCAGTGGACAAAGCAAGATTTTCAAGAACTAGACTGATGAAGTACATAATTTTCTGGATTAAGAAAAATAGGAATATCACATGACACATTTGAATCAGCAAAAAGAAATGCAATGTGGTAACAAGCACACATACTAGTGTAACTACATCAACATTATGTGCAACCAACCTCTAGTGCTGCATGATTGAACTCCTCGTATGATCTTTCAACCGCTGTCCTGAAAGTAGAATCAAGAGCAATGTCTAAAAATATAAGATCCTTCATGCGTTCAGGAGAGCCAAGAAGCACAGGGTGTAGTTCAGCTCGAGCCTCCAACAACCCCTGCAAGGTATCATTTTAAAATTGGCAACAAATGATGCACATGGCAGTCTCGAAGACTAGATGGATTAGACAGATCAGTCATTTCTAAGAAATCTAATTATCTAAGTATTTGATTTGGAGAAAGAATCCTGACATATGTATTGTAATTTTATTTGAATAACATGGGGTTTAGTATTGCTCACCTCAAGAAGTGGCTCCGCTGATTTATCATCAACATGGTCAAGTACAAATTTAAGCAATTCCTGTAGAAGCAAAGAATGGCATGAGCTTTTACATTATAAGAAAGTACAGGTGTTAAAAAAGGCAAGGATTTTTACAGGAAATCCTGATGGCAAACCCTTCACTGGATTGATCTGAACACCAACCATGAAACCTTCGCCCTGTACCCCAAATAAATGGATACATCATAATATCATATAAAAGCAGATGTTTCTAAAGCACATTAGCAGAATGGTCATGAGAATGGTACCTCTGATTTGTATCCCATACAAGTTGCTATAGCAGATTCAAGATCGGCACCAGAATGCACTGCCTAACAAAACGAAAGTAGAATACCATTGAAACAGGAAAATCAACACATGACAAATTCTGATTAGAAACCATAAGTCCATAACAACATACTTATATTGAAAAAACAAACCTAGCGGTACCATTTTGTATCACTAAACTTATGCATAGTGAGCCTAATTGTTGGTCAAAACTTACAAAGTTTGAATCTTGGAATGTGTGTGGGTGGTGTGTCTTACAAATTTGGACAGATCGAGTAGTTTGATTGATGTTACCAATTACCTTTCATTAACAATGCTAACAATAGTTTAATCTTTTACTGCCTACAGTGCCGGATAATGGATATGATTCACAAGTAGTTTGATAGTATAGTGTGATATTTTTGTCCCTTTTCCTTAGATTCCCATAGATGAAGGCCAAGACATAAGATTTTTGATCCCACTGTAATTGACTAAAATAACAATAAAAATGGGATTTCACAGAAGATGCTAATTATTTAGCAGTTGACGCTTACTCATGCAAACAACACAGAGCTGTTATCTGATGAAACTCAGGACTGATTGATGGCTTTGACGCACAATAAGTGATTAACATTGAAGAAGGAAGCAATATGGAGATCAAGATTTATTCTTATTATAATTATGGAGCAAATGTGTAATGATGTTATTATTGGAAAAGGAAACATGGGACAGAATAATAATATTGTTAGCAGAGAATACCACACTCAGCATATATTGTTGGCACTATGCTGTTTAGGGTAGATCTGGTATTATTTCTTAACTACAGAGCAAAATATGAAGGCCTTCACAAAAGCCAAATTTTTACGTAAACATACTGCATAGATATCTCTATTATTGTTATCCATGGTAGATGTTTGACATACCTTGAGGCTTCTCATGTAATGGCCCAAGTCACGGAGTAAACCCTCTTTCTGTTCACTCCTGAAGTTCGGCTCTGAATGAATCGGTCGATCATAGCTCAACAGACGCTCTTTTGTTATACCATTTTTGTTCAAGGTGTCCCAGTAAACGCCAATATCAAAATCACTCGTGATATAATCAAGTAGGGCCTACCCATGAGAAGACATAAGTCCATAACCATCAAAATCTCAATGCTCAAAATTCACAGTAGTGCTTCCAGACCTGACAAGGCCATCGACCTGGTCAAGGTGCTGGGTCACCGGGTCATCGGTTGGATCATCGGGTCACCAGCCAGACCGCATGTTTTGTTATATAATTTACATATTGTTTAATTGGCAAATAATGCAAAGAGAAAAGAAATGACACTTTGAATAGAGTAAACACCACAGACATGGTCCCCACTCCCCAGTTGGCTAGCACACAGAGCTGGTAGCTAGGAGGTCACATGGTCGAACCCTAGTGGCCCGACTTCCATTTATTTTTTATGCACAGCTCTTGACTGTTGGTCTGACCAGCCGGTTAATATCCCTGGTTCAAGGAAAAACCAGCCAGTCTAACCCAATTCTAACCAGTTCAAAGTGAGCCAATTGCATGTCCAATCCATTAACCTGGACCAGAGTACCAGACCGGATGAAGCACTGGGATCAGTTTTTTCTGGGAAAACCACCCTGCTGGATGTCTGTTTTATATAACACTGCTTCACAGTACTAAATATTCAGTATGTCAATTACCTGGCATATCACTACATCATCTGGGCTTGTATTGTTGTGCAGTTTCTGGTGCCATTCTTCCATCATTCCACCTTTGCAGTCAGTATTTCTCTACAAAATCAATTAATTTTCATTGACAATGCAAAAGCAACTCTTGGTCTAGTTCAAAAAGATGAACAAATAAAAAATTAGTTGATATTCAACTAGGAACATAAATTTACCTGAATTACTAATATCTCATCACGAATGCGTTGACCAACATCACCTTCGCCTCCCCGACCAACAGCAGACATTATCATTCTTAAGATCTCCCGGTATTGTGGATAAGTTTTGTACATATTCTCAAGATCATCTGTAAACCTATCTTGTGCTTTGCTTATCTCACTGCATAGTTGTAGATTATCATGATAAGTCAAAGAAGATGTAGCAAGTAGCAACATCATGTTTGTGTATATGCAATAGTTTCAGTCTGCTAGACAGTGCTATTTTTTCTTTTATGCTTTATCAGGACTAGAAGTTCTTTATTCCGATAACTCAAAGAAAAGCTACTTAGTTTGTTTTGCTGTTTGCAGAGTGAAAGTTCACATAAGAATATGAAAGAAGTATACCGTGGCTTCACATTGTAGTTCTTGTTCCATATTAGTTGCCTTGTAGCCATAAAGCGAATCCAAACAAAAATTCCAACAATTCCCAACAGTCCAGCTGCTCTTGCTTGGTCAACTAGATCTGCTGCAACATTGAATCTGTCGAGAAACAGCGTACTTTAGGGATTTGTCAAGACACAGAACAAGCCATACAATTATAGATACTGTGGCGCCTTACCTGTGCATAAGAGATCGTTGGGCATCTTCCTCCAAATCTGCTATTCTTTCAAGCAAAGCCTTAGCAGTGCCTTTACCAGCATCACCAGTATCCTTTAATTAAGAATATATCGAACAGTTTATTAGTGAGCGAGTTTTACCACAGTTTATTAGTGATTATTATTTTCCAGTGATTAACATTTGAGCCCTTGACCCATATGTCAGTGAGATAATGAGTAGCGAATAAGGGATTGGGCAAAAATTCAATGGCATATGAGGAATTTATCCTTAAAACAAAGGGGAAAAATTCAAGGTTGCTAGGCTAAAAGTAGACATCAGTAATTGCCTTTGTGTTTTTGGCAACTTGAGTGCTGAAATCCACGTAAAAGTCAGAGTCATTATTTTTCATCCATGTTTCACCAGATCGGAGAACAAAGGGCATCCCCTTGTATCCACCATCATCAAGCTCTATCTCAATAACCTGTGTATGAAGAAGTGCTTAGAAGACATGAATTTTAGAAGACAATGGAACAATGGTAGGATGATAAAATTATTCTGTACCTGACAACGCAGACCATCCAACTCACATTCACTGAATGAAGTTTCACATGCCTTGTCTAGCAACGATGAACCAGATGGCAACATGCTTGAGGGAGGTGCCTGCATAGTTACAAAGCACCCCATTAGTACAGACCTTCAGCGTTTCTCTCTGATTGTCAGTTCATAGCTTTAGCAATTGCAAACATTTTGTTTTTACCTTCCATTCTCTGGGTTCTTTTGCCAACGCCCAGTGGAGTACAAGTGACTCCATATAGTTTGTTGCCAAGTGAACTTGGGTTTTTCCTAGAGCTTTGGTGGCAATTGCCTTAAGAATAGGTAAGCCAAATTAGCTTGGTGGATGCAAGGTCGGTAAATATGAAATGTCAGCCAAGAATCCTAACCAGTATCTCCTTATCACCGAACTTGAAAAGCTTTTTGCTTAGCACTTCACAGCTATCCTGCTCCTGTAACGACTTTGTGAAGAGATCCAGAACAGTCAGTTGTTTTGTTGGAGTCTCTACTTTCCCTTCCATAAAGGAAGACTTATGTTTATTAAGGAGCTGTATAATATCTCTTTTCTTCCGCTGAATTCTTTCTACAGAGAAGTATTTCTTGTTCTTCAGCTGCTTGGAAACTTTTGTCTCATTATTCCCTTTCAAAATTTTCTTCCTCAACTCCTCAATTGAGGTCCCCTTATCCAACTCAGCCTGCAGTTCCTTCCTTGCTTCCTCAAACTCGACCTGGAAAAAATAAAACAAAAACTTCATAAAGAGTTGACCCAGCAAAAGCTTGTTCAGATATTTATTCAGTGCATTACCAGTTGCTTTTCTGGGGGATAATTTGGCTTGCCTGCTTTCTCCCACCTAATGTAAGACTGGATTTGTACAAGTTCCTCTGGGACTTTAGTAGTTGTGGTGCTTTTAGATGCAGGAGTATCACTTTCATTTGCCTCAGGTGTCTTTGTCAATTTAGCTCGTAATTTCTCTAAAGAAACACCTCTGTTTAACTCCTCTATCAACTCATTGCGTGCTGCTTCATACTCCTCCTAGACAAAGCCACAGAAACAATCAGTTAGTCCATTGAGTTCCAGATGGCAAATCAAACTAGTATCAGAGCATGCCTTCTCTTGCTCAGGTGTATATGACTTCTTTCCATTTCTTTCCCACCGAAGATATGCTTGGATCTGCACAAGATCCTCTGGAACCACAGTAGAAGTAGTACCAGATGTGCCCTGCCCTTGATGGTGACTCTTCTGGAGCTGAATTTGGAAATTATGGCCATTGTTTTTATACCTGTCCAAAGTAGAGTGCTCCAATTTGATACCCTCTTCATTCCAAAAAGCAGGGGAGTGCTAATGGATAATCCAAACAGAAGCACTTACCAATTATTCCGTGCCTCGTCAAATATTAGGAACTCAATGGCTTGCACCGCAGGGTCATCTACCTCAATTCTCAGCGTGGAGTTATCCCCTGACTGCAAAATTAGAGACAAGGGTATTAATTACTAACCATGCATGCTTAAATTGCAAGACAGATCCATTATGCAAGACCTACCTTTATAAAAGGTGTTCTAAGACCCATGTTCTTGTACATCGTCGTGCCATCCGGTTTCCGGGATGGCAGGAACCATTCGCTACGAACAGCCAAGAAAGGCTGGTCAGGAATTACCAAATCTTAATTTAAAAATATACACAACATGTGACACAAGAGCATATGTGGTAGGCAATTAGGCATGCATGAGCATCAACAGTGATGGAAGCTGAGTCTCACCTCCTATCTGGGCGAATGGCACCCCAATGAAGAACCAGGGAGCCACTGGTGTTGGTCACCACGAGATTGATCTCCGCTACCAAACCCTGTGTCGCCCGATTCAGCGTCACCTGTTTCGCAACACAATGGAATGCATCATGGTCCATTGAAACGAACAAATTCACATCAGGTTGGTCGATCCAGGTGAAACCAAAACTCGTGGTAAATCAGCACCTGAAGCTCGGAGTTGGTATCCAGGTTGAACCTTGCGACGAGCTGCAACAAGAGGCACAGAGAGAAAGTGAGCTCGGGGCAAACCGACGAGCACCTGGCGGACACGAGTGCAGCGAGTGACTCGCCCGCAAGGGTAGCGAGAGAGCACGTACGTCCGGGGAGGCGCGGTCGGTAGGCGAGGTGACGGCGCGAGGGACGACGAGGCTCCGACGGGAGACAGCGAGCGTGGTGGCGCGGCGGAGTCCAGGGCGGAGAGGCGCCACCACCGGTTGCCGCGCCCGCGGCGCCGGAGAGGACGGCCGCGCGTGGACCCCGAGCGCGCACCGCTCCGCCGCACCCGCTGCCGCCGAGAATCCGCTCATTGCACGAATCTCAACCGCTCCACAGCTTGATCCAAAGGCCAGTATGGCTTCCCAGATCACCGGCTCTTCCTCTCCCTACCGAAACGAAGAAGACGACAAGCCAAAAAAGGAAAAAAATCAAGAAGCGATATTATCATCAGGCGCAAAAGAAAACTTGTGGAATGCAGCTGCAGCTCACAGGCACGAATCAAGATCGAGCTGGGCTTGTTCGCTACCAAGACGGACGCCACCAGAAAGAGATAGAGAAATAGAGAGAGGGAGATAGGAGTGGGCGGTGGTGCCGTGGTGGGATGGGAAGGAGGGTGAGAGAAGAAGCGCACGACGCGGAGGGGAGAGAGAGGGAATGGAGCAGGACAGGTGCCCGAGTCCCGCGTCGTCGTCTTCCTCGCCTCCTCCGCTTGTCTGCCCCCGAGTACAACTCGACTACTCGAGGAGCGTGCTCGTGCCGTGTGCCGCCGTGCCGGTGTGCGTGCGTGTGGGGATCTCGGTAGAGTGGCGCGGAGGACGGAGGCGAGTTTATTATTATCATCTCGTGGATGTCGCTGGAAGGTGAGAGCCCGCCAAATCCTCTAGCGGAATGAAATATTTCCATATGGGTGTATCGTTTAGAGGAATAATAAAATAATATAAATATATTTAAAATATATATTGATATTAATATGATTAAACACGATATATTTGAATATATTGATATCTTAAATAGAGTACATAATTTAAATACAATATGATATATAGCTTAATATAAGTAATATGTAACATATATATATAAAAAAATTTAAAATATAATTTCGACTAAATAGTTAGTATTGACTAGAATATTTGATATTAATTAGTATAGAACCAATATTAACTAAAATGTCTGATATTAATCGATATTAAAATCAAAACAACACGTAACTTTATATATATTAGTATGAATAATAGAATAGTATATATCAACTATTTCGATCGATATCAAAACGAAATTGATTTTGATCGATATCATAACGAAATTGATAAGGCAAGAAGGGGAGCGGCGTCCAGAACCCTAGCACGTGAGAACTGGACCAGCTACGGATACGTGTGAGAGGATATATCGAACGGCGAGTAGGTGATTTAAAAAAAAATCATGAGAATGTTTATATTAGACTTGTATGATTCTTCTAAGGAGTTGTGATTCTTTTCTCTAGTAAAAAATGTTAATCACTTCACTCTGATTCCCTCGAAAAGCCACTCGTTTTTTTTCGGTGGATCCAGTTCCCCTAAATTTCTACTAAAATCCAGCCCTAGAGTGTTTCCAAACATGCAATCCAATAACAGAAAGCAAAGCAAAAACGTCTAGAGATTCACCTTCACCTGCAGGCTAGATCACGAGCGCGAATGGGAGGCCGCCACGTGCCGGCTGGGTGGACGGCTTGTAAAAAATTCTCTCGAGTTTTCTTGATTCCAGAGAAAATTCCAAGTGAAAAACGGTTATCAAATGAACGTACGTGTGCAATCTTGAGCCGTGAAAGTACCATCGATGGGGCTGTTTGTTTTTCTTAAAATTAAGATAAAAAGAAGGCATGCAACTTTTTAAAATAAAATTTATGTTTTCCTTAGAATTAACATGCAGTACCGTAAGTTGAACAGTACCAAAAATTACGAAACTTTTGTGATAGAAAAGGGGGGAAATCCCCATCGGTTATGAAAATATTTTTATTAATCCATGTCTTGTGTGATAAAAAAACCTGTGATATTTTTCCCTTTTCAGAGAAGTTTTTTCCATTTTTCTTCATGTATGAGAAGGAGGTGGCAATTAAGAGAAAAGAAGCAGCCATAGGAACAAATAGCAAAAGAGATATCCAATAGCACTATTACTAATGACTGTTATTATTCCTCACTAATAGTACTATCAACTATCTCTTTTTTCTTTCGGTAATCAATACTGTTAGTGACGAAGATAAATTAAAGACAATTAGGGCTTAAGTCTTAGACAGCTAGGCTTGTCTCATCTCTCTTAAAATCCTATTAAAGAGTATAAAATTTTTAATGATATAATGTAAAATATATTGTTGATTCCTAAGCTTGATTAAATTGTAGTTTCGCCCTGAGTACAATCACCGTGAGAAACAAAAGAAAAAAAATCCATGATCACGTACCTGAGATCAGCTAAGCAGCTATGCAGTATGCCTGTATTGCTGCTGGGAGCCTGGGACTTATACGCCGAGAGAAGATGCAAATGCACTCGAAAACTCTCTTCCGCTCACACGTAGACGTAGTTGTTAGACTTCGACCCGAAATACCTACATATATACACGAAATTTTGGCCATCTCCTTACGCATTAAACCAGATCACTACAAGGTAGTAGTACTCTCTTTGTCATTCTACAATGTACCGGAGAGATCGATAGACCCAGTTTCTTGTAGAGCAATTAAGCGTGTGGATTAGTTCACACGGTTCAGAAAATGCCAACTAATGCAAAGGCACTTTATAGAGTTTAGCTAGAGTGATTAATTATCTCGATGAGCTGAAGAGAAACAGCATAAATTAAAGCCAGAAAGAAGCAAGCTAGGCAATCACATGCTTATCCCGTCCTAAAGAAACAAAAGGGGGGAGACGGTGAA
>ASSH01052671.1:0-14612 GCA_000418225.1 Zizania latifolia
AACAGAATTGAAAACTGGCAAGGACAACATCCTGGAAGTGTCATGCAGCTAATGTATGTTATAATCTATAAGTGTTAGGTGTATATAAGGAGAGGCCATTGCAGGGCAGATTGAATGTCATTTTTTACATGGATCAGATTTGCCCTTTTAATCTTTCAATTTTGGTGCAACATGTTTGGTGACATGAGTACAGGGAACTTACTTTTGTCCAACGGCTAGTTGAGGTAATGTCTTTACTGTCTTGAAGCATCGATTTGAAGTCAGCTATGACAGCATTGCGCATTGATTGAAGTTTCTCTTCAATAGACTTCACCCTGCTCAATATTGAAAAAGCATCAAGTATAAAATACATGATCCATCATTCATCAATATGGTTTAAAAGTTGAACTGAAAATTCTTGCTCAAAAACATTCTTATTGTATGCATGGGCATACTTCTCATTGAAAAGAGTGTCTCTTTCTTTTCGATCCAAGGCTTCAAACCTTGGATCAGTGCCCCATTTTCTTTTGAATTCCTGGTAATCCACATTGGAGTTGATGTCCTGCATTTTATGTGTAAAGACAGTGTGACCCTTAAAAATAGCAAGCATAAAAAATAGACAAGTGGACCCATTAAGCAATTGCTATAACATATACGCCAAAAGCAACTTATGGAAAAACCACAATGACTTCAGAAAGCATCAATAACAAACCTCAGATGCTTCTTCTAGCAACTGTTTATATGCCTCCACAGCAGCCTTCTGTGCAGCCCTTCTCTCTTTCCGCTCCTCGTCAGCACGTGTCCGAACATAGTGGTCAAATATAGCCCGTCTTGTAGAGTGACTTGGAATAGCCTGTGATGGACAATCTAGCATTAGCATGTTATGGTAGCAGTACTGTGGCATGTGGTACTGCAGCAGCACCATCAAGGAAGAGTTTACCTTCTACAATAATAATATCTATTACCTAAATAACATGTTAGGTTATTTGAATATAGATATAGACATATAGTTATTCAGTATAATATATATTAGTTAGGAAGGTATTGGTATAATAGGAATTATAGATTAGGAAAGTAGAGAGTAGAGGCTGCAATCTTAGGGGCTAAGTTAGGGGGAGATTGGATTATATACCCTCCCTTCAGATGGGTAATTGAGGATTTAACCTCCACATCTCACTAGCATGTGGGATCATCTCAGGTCAATAACATGTGAGTCAAGAGGGTAAATCCTCAATTTCCATTTAAATAGAGGGTATATGATCAATTTTTTTACTAAGTTACTATTCATGGTATTGTCCATGAGGCACTGTAGCAGGGGACCCTTCCCTATATAAGGGACCATATATCTCTATCATAATTAAGCAATAAAAGATCCTAAAGTTAGCCCTAGCTTGATCAAAGACTCCTGGCGTTCAAGACAAGCCCTACATTGACGAGAGTGATCTCGCATTTATCCTGATCTTCGAACCCTTATCCTACCCATGAATCAACCTACATAACAACCAGAATATTACTTATTTTAGGAAAAAGTCTACTTAACCCCAAAGTATAAAACCAGGTGTTGTGCCTCCTGAGCAATGCAAAACCATCTAGATAACCTCTAAGAGTGGTTTTGCCCCACGACCAATGAAATGGAGTGGTTTTGACACATGAAGAGATGGCATGGAGCCTTTCTCACCATCTCAGTAATTAAAAATATTTTTAATTAATTCTCATGACCAGTGTTCTTAAGGCGTCGCCTAAGCATCCGGGCGCGCTGAAGCTCTAGGCGTCGGCCTCGCCTTGGCTTCAAGGCATGTGGCATCCTGTGGCGTCGCCTAGGCGCGATTTGGCGTCGGTTTGACTCCAAGTGGCCTGTGGTGGACGCCGTACGCCCAAGCAGGGCGGTGCGGGAAGTGGCCAAGCGGGGCAGCGCGCAGGGAAACAGAGTGGGAAAGAGGCGCAACGCGCACAGGGAAACAGAGCGGGAAAGAGGCACAGCGCACAAGGAAACAGAGCGGGAAAGAGGCGCGCAAGCAGTGATTAGGGAGGGAAAAGAGAGGATAAGAGAGGGAAGGAGGACTGGAGCGGAGGGAGACTTCATCTGCTTTGTTTGGCTTCTTCTTGGTGGCGTCCGGCGGGAATGCGGGATCCCTTGAGCCCTAAGGCCCTAATCGACTCCCCTCTCTCCTTTCTCTACTCAGCGGCGCCTAGCGGCTTGCAGTCCCCCATGGCCCCTGCTGCGCCCAGCAGGATCCCGTCCTCCCTGCTCTGCTCGGCAGTCCGCCAGTCGCACAGTCCCCTCCCTCCCTGCTAAGCTCGGCGGTGCCTGGCTGGTTGCCATCCCTCCCAAGCCCTGCTTCTCCCGGCAGGATCCCATCCTCCCTGCAATGCCTGGTGGTCCCCTCCCTCCCTGTTGTGCTTGATGGCGCTCAACAGTCCCCAACTCCCCTCACTCCCTGCTGTGCCCAGCGGCTCTGCCTGCTGCCCTCTCAGGTATGCAGCACAGCAGCCGCTTTTGTGCTTTTGTGTATGCACAGTTTTTGTTTATATTGCTGCATGGGACCACAAGAGAACAGGTAAGACAGCACATAAGAAGAGAAGAGATGTCAGATTATTGGCAGCACCAAGGAAAATATATATGTTACACTGCTACTAAAATCTGGAGCAAATATAGGTCAGGGTGTGTGTATGGCATTGTTATGGACATTAGTCCAGGTGGCTAAAGAGTCCAAGCATCTAGGAGGGCGCCCAGGAGAGTCTTTAGTCCATAAGAGTCCTAGCTGTTACAAGAGTCCTTAGGATATAAGTCGGTTAATTAGTTTACCTCTTATCTAGATTACATGATATTTAGTAATAGATCTACTAGAGATAACATTATACTAGGCTATAAATACAGCAGCCCATACCTAGGAACAAAAGTAATAAATTAATAAAGTTGTCTATTCTTCTACCTTCTGCTCAAGCTGGCCAGGACAAAGCTTCCTGCCGTGTCTACCTATTCTATCGGCAAGAAGGAAAGTTCTCTGTTGCTTCTATCTAATTCTCTACGGCGAGAGGGGAAACGCCCTCAACCCGTGCGACAAGAGGGGAACAACCTCGAGCCGTGGCTACCTATCGCTATTGGTTACGAAGTTCGGGATCCCAAGACCCCGGACATAACAAGCGTCACCTTGCCACGCGCCTAAATTGCCTAAGTGGCTGAAGGGGGTAGGTCGTCATGCCTTACCGCATTAAGAACATTGCTCATGACACTTTCTATGTCCCAATGGCAAAACTACCTCCAAAACCCTAGGGGGGTATTTAGACGATTTTTCATAGTTTAAGGTGTAAAATGCTTGGTTTCATAGTTTAGGGGGTTAAGTGGACGAACGCCATAGTTCAGGGGGTTAAGCAGATTTTTCCTATAACTTATAGGATTAGCACTGTATAAAGCTACAGCACAGCAGGAGGCCAACAAAAGGAAACTAACTTTTACTAAACACTATAAAAGGAAGTGTTTCTGTGTGAACATTTAGTATTTCTGCTACAGCAAAATTGGTACTATAGCATCAAAGATTTAGGGCTAAAAGAATGAGTTTTTGTGATAACTAGTATAGCAGTTAACCATTTTCCTTCTAAAATCAACAGTTCATCACAGAACAGGACCAAACCCAATCAAACTAGGAACCAGAACACACCGACATACTCCATTTCCTGCACACAAACTAAAATGCACAGACATCAGCGTTGATAGCCTCTTCAAAACCCCCAATGAAATGATGTGCGCGTGCCAGCGTGCACTGGTGCCAAGCCCCCCTGAACTGTTGCTGATGCTTGCCACATAGTCCTTGAAGCAGAGGAGCATGCACATCGCAGAAGCAGCACAGTTAGTGGCAGGGCTGCATCGGATAGGGCAAGGAGAGCAGCAACACTGACGAGGAAGGGGCGAGGAGCTGCAGTGGTGACAGTGTGGGGAGTAGCAGCAGAAGGGCATGGGGAAGAGTCAATTCCAGCCATCCAGATGACTAGGTGAGTCAGATAGGGTCTATCACAAAGGCAAAGGATATTGTAGGGGCAATTAATGGGAGTTGGCATGGAAATGACGGAAATACTAAAAATAGAAATAGCTCCAGCTTTCCATGCTAACAAAGTGATGCCGTGACTTTCTGTACTAAAAATGTGAACTTACAATGCTACAAAACCAATTTTCCCTACTACTTAAGTGGGAAACACCAAACATATGGTCCATTTTTTCCTAATCCGATGGAATTTTGAAGTCTGAACACAAATCAAAATGAGTATGCTATTTTTTCCTAAATTTCCAGAAGAGTTGACAGGCATATGTGACCTGTTCAGATCAAGATAATACATCCCATACAAGCAGCAATCAAGTACCAGAAAGTCCATGTGACACTATGCATTACAGGACAGAAATGTTCCAGCATAAAGGCTGGCCATATCATAAATTTACAACAGCATAAATGGTAGTAAGCCAGTCAGTCACAAACAATGCTCAGAACACAAACTTAGCAAGCATTAAAAATTGCACGAAAGGCTAAGATAAGAAAATTAACAAACCTTAAAACGTGGATCAAACACTATTTTAGGGAGTTCCTTTTCCCACTTTGAAAATGGTGCCACCCCTCTTTCCTTTAACATCTCCTGTGAAATTAAAAGTGAATCTATGTCATGTAATTAATAATTAATTCAACAAAAAATCATCTATTTAACTTCATATGCAACTGAACTACCATATTATCCAACTACATACAAAATAAAACTAAAAGCTGTCTAAAAAAACTACAAAACAAACAGTGAAAGACCAAACAGAACTGAAGGTTGAACAAAGATCAAATTTCATTGTCTTGAACTAACTGAAAATATTTAACAACTTAACTTTATAAACCTATAAAATGGAAAACTTCATTGACCAAAAAGAAACTCAGACAAAAGTTAAAACAACCACCTTAAACTGACAAATACAGTCCTCTTTACTTGGGCCATGTTCCTCATCATCTGAATCTGAAGAGGAATCTGACATATTCCCATCTCCACTGTTATCTTTTGATTTCTCACCGCTATTTGAGACTTGCTGTCCCTTAGGTGCAGCATCAGTTGATTTAGATCCATTCAACTCGGATGCGCTAGATGAAGTAGCAAGAGGTGAAGGCACACTGGAGGCACCAGCATCCTGCAATTTCTTCTTTATTAAATCCAATGCAGAAGTTGATGCAGGGGCAACTGTTTGCCGAAGTGGCAACGAATCACGGCCACCTGTCTGTACAGCAGGAGTACTAATATCAATACTTATTTCTCCTTTATTCCCTATGGTGCCAGCGTCTTGCAGTGAAGTTGAAATTCCTTTCAAGGGACCAGACTCTACATTCTTGACGAGCTCAGCAACCTCTGGTGGAAGCTGCCAGCTGCTAACCTGTTCAGTTTTAGAAATGAGATATATATAAATTCTCGTGATACTGAAATACCTACAAAGCACCTTCAATACTAAGATTAATTCATAATCTAGGCCTTACATTTTGCTTATTATCATAGTAATATTTCTTTCCATCACTTGTTGTTACTATGCTCCAGTCAGTGCCGGCCAATTTGTCCCTGTTGAAGTGAGGTATTTAATTTTCATGTGGGGCAAAGTTTATGAGCAAGAATAGAAAAATATATTAGCATATATTATACGGTAAAGAGGATAAAAACCGCAGAAGCCAAAAGATGATAACAGGATTTATAAAGATTGTAGCTTCTACTTTTTGTAGAACATCACAGGTCTGTTTGGAATTCATGAAACAGATTAGTTGTCCGAGAAAGTGCAATTCTATTTTTTTTCTTCAGCTAATTAAGGAAACAAACTAATTTATTCATCAATTTGATGCCGTATGAGATAAATACTAGAATGAATGAACCACAAGAAGACTTTGAGCAACGAAATATTACTACTGCATACTGCCATACTCTGTATGACAAAACTGACTAAGGGTGCACGGACAGTATCACTCTGCAGTCTGCACAATGATCCTTATTTCCAACACAATGAGAACATATGTGGTTGAGCAACATAGCAAAGTGGCTAACCTATTGCAAATTCTTACATGATTGCATGAGCAGTATGAGATTTGTGGCCTATATGTTTCAGCAGCTGTTAGAGTTGCACCACAGATAAACAGCTGATCAGTTGCTACTCTGATGAAGTAATAAGGACCCAGCATGTTAGGTACTCTTGCAGTCAATACCATTTTCAGAAATACCACATTAAAGCAAGATCTTCTAATAGTTTCCAAAATGCAAGATTAATGTGAGACCTGATATTTAAAAAATATTAAAGGTAAGCTTTGAGGATTTCTTGTCTTACTAACCATGTTAAATGTCAAGTTTGATAATTTTTCAGTTGTGCGGGCTACCACAAACCATGTAACAGTTCCACTAAAATCAGATGTCCTAAATAAGTTGTAGAACTCTTAACGGTGCAAAATGGGAAAATCAAATTCAAAAGGAGTCTTTAGAAGTTACAGCCCTCACATGAAAAGATATAATTCCTCTTGTAAAATCAGTTAAAGATAGCACATGATATAGGAGCGCCTGCACAGACATACCAAGAAACTGGAACTGGTTGGGCTGCAACCTTATTGGGCTGCAGGAAAACAGATGAAATGAGTTAGTTAATTCGTGATGCTAAATTGCCATGTCATAGACTAGAATGAAGTCATATTACTTGATAAAGTTATTCCTCTGTGCAACTACCTCCCCTTTATAACCAGATGGTTTTTGATAAGTTGATTCTCTTGTCAAGGCATTGTAATAATACACAACACCAGCCTCTGTCTTGTGTGCAGACCATGCATCTGAATCTTGAATTACAGTAATTTTTTTGTCCTCGAGCTGATTGTTGTTTTGGCTTCCATGTTCTGCAGCATTAAACCTCAATAATTAACCAGACCACTAAGGTTGAAAATCAAATCCAGTAAAAAAGTTACCTGTCGAAGAAAGTTCAGCTGAAGTATGAGTGGGCTGCTCGGATCCAGGATTTGTTGATGATGGTTCCTTGGGATCCCTGTCAGTTGATACTCCAGATGGTTGGATGTTGTGCAAGTATGCAGTCACAGCAGAACTCCCAACCATCGGCCTACAAAGAGGCCCTTGAGGGCCAGGTGGATATGACTGGAACGAGGGCTGCTGAAAACCAGTAGGTTGTGGAGGATATCCCCATAGAGGTTGAGTTGGAACAGTATCATGTGCTGAAGGATAAGATGGGTGCAACTGTTGCTGACCAGTCTGTGGAAAAGCACTTGGAGCTGCAACTGACTGTGATGTTTGGGGAAAAGGAGAAGCAGATGGAGCTGTAGGTCTCCCAAGGAGGCTTGGTGGAGTAGACAAGATTGTGGATGGTTGTCCAGATACAGAAGCTCCAGTGGCCCCAAATACCTCCTGGCGAATTGGAAGGGATGGATTTGTTGGCATCTGAACAGGAATTGAAGGACTTCCAGCAGCATTTGCAATTGTTGCAGAAGAACTTGATGGCGGGCCTGTCGACAACTGCATGGTCTGAGGCCTAGCCTCTGGGACACATGGGATATCAGACCTGGACGTGCTAACATCTGAGTTCCCCTGTAATAATTCCAAAGTTATCAGTAATTTACCAATACAATTCAAGCAAATAAAAGCAAGTTGGTCGAAGTACATGATGTTTGAAGGTAACTGAGAGACCTGGGGATTTGCCTGTTGTGAGCTTGTAACAGAAGAATTAGTTGATGGTCTGGGTGGAACTGGAAATGGCAACCGAATAGATCCGGGAGGATTTGGTGGCATGGCTCTTTGTCCTGGAAATGCTGAACTTGGACGAGCTAAATTCATAGGAGCTGGAGATTGCAACAATGCTGGTGGAACAAACCGTGAAACTTGAACAGCATGGTCTGTGCACTGGAAGAAAGATGGCATCAAAAGTCAGTCAGTGAATCAGAATAGAAGATCAGGTCATTAATTTAAATAGAAATACAGACAAGGTACAATATTAATGCTAGCAATGAAGACATGAGAAATTACAGTGTCAAGTTGAAACTGCTGACCAGTAGGCAAGCTAGCGTTAGCATGCGAGACTACATTATATGAGAAAGACGGCTTGTTCCCGAAATACTGCACAGGGACAGGAGGCTGAAGAGCTGCTGCAGCCACTGAAGGAGCCATCATGGCCTGGAAGGAAAAAAAGAATTTGAGACTTACATATGTGGGATTCAACATTAATAAGTTTAGCCATACAAATGGTATATCGGTATCCTAATCCAACTTAACTTTGTTGATTTGTTTGCTATGATTGTATAAAACTGTAACAACAGACCTATGTTTAAATGTGTTTACTATTTTATATAGATTGTACCAGATTATGCTGCAACATTAAATAATAATGTAGCTTCTGCAGCATTAACAGCTTTCAGATGACCAATTCTCATGAACCTATAGCAATAGCCCACTAGAATTCATAGGGATTCTACAAAGCACAAATATTCATTTTCTGCAGTCTATGTATAAATATCAACACCAATTAACACAATAGTAAGTCAGCACTCACTCATAATATGAGCTGAACACAAAAAATTGGCCCCAACAATGCTAGCATTGTATCTCGTTCCAAAAAATAAAAACGGTATGTGCAAAACGAAAAAGTCTCCTACATGAAAAATATAGTTGATATGTGAAGCACATCATATGGTGCCGGGTGCCCTACCGGAGAGGAAGCTACCTGCTGCTCGACCACACCACTGCCCACCTGCGGCCGGAGTGGTGGTCTCGGCAGAACGTTGTACGAGAACGCCGGGGGACTCGCGTAGGCGGGCGACCAGGAGAACTGCGGCCGCGGGGGGGCTGGGGCGGCAGGCGACGCCGGATTCACTGTCATAGGCCGCGCCGCATCATTGGAGCTGGAGGTGATAACTGAAGCGGCAGGGGCGTCTCCAGCTCTCTCCCCATCCACCGCCGCTGGTGTTGCGGCCGCCGCGACGGCGCCGGAACCAGACGCTCCTTCCGATTCCGCCGCCGGGGCCGCGGGCGCCTCGGACTGAGGAGGCTCTTCATGCTGCGGGTTGGCCGCATCGGAGGCGACGGCGACTGTCGCCGGCGTTGCCATGGGAGAGGGTCCGGGCCTAGGGTTTTGCGGCCTGTGAATGTGACGCGAGCGGACCTGTGAAAATGTCGCGAGACGGGAGCATCATCCGAACCACAGAAGCGACGGGGTGGAATTGTGGAAAACTGGAGGCACACGTATGGTCACGTGGGCCGTGGCCTAGAGTTAACAATTTTATATGGGCCTATTCGTAGGGGGTTGAGTTGTGCCTTAACTCGTAACTAGGCTAATTTTGCCCTGAAAAAACAATTTTATTTGGTTCGAACTCGGGCTCGAGTTTGCAGTCCGATACACCTTTGTGATACTTTTTTAAAATAATGTATTTTTATTTGAAGTTACAATTTTGATTGATCTTTCTAAAAAGTAATAAAAATAGATTCATGTCAATCATCATTGTTTCAACCATTGATACGACTCTTGCCTAAGCTCGTCAATACCATTCCGGAGTCCATTCCGGTTTGGCTCTAGGAACGGAATGTTCCGGTACCGATCAATACCGGTGTACCGTTCCGTAGTTTTAATAAAATAATATAAATTTATTTTATTTAATATTTTATTTAACAAACAAACTAACAGAATTAAATATGACATATATATAAATAAGTTCGTAACTTCATATCTCAAATATAGTTTATGACTTACATGCAACATAATATATAGATTAGTTTAAGACTTTAAGTACCATACAAATATATCAAATAAAGTTAAATACGTGGTTTTACATTACATACTTTTTATAAATCAAGAATCAAGATTATAAAATTGAAACATTGAACATTTATATTGTTTGCTTTCTAGCTTGTCTCTTATATTTTTTAGAAATCAAAATTCAAAATTATATTTTGGGCCAGTACCAGAATGGCCGGTATAGAGAATTCCGGCCGAAATGACCGGAATGAACCGGTATTTGAACCGAAATGGAACAGCACTTCCTGGGTACCGGTTTAGACACTGGTATGGCACGTACCGCCCATTCCGACCAGTACCGGAACGGTATTGATAACTCTGCTCTTGCCACTAAACTAATAGTTGACAAAACCAAAATATAATATTTGGTTCATATCAATCATTGGTTTAGTGATAGGAGTCTTTAATCAAGATGGTATGTGTGCAGACTCTTAGTTTGATGAGAGCAAAGGAGCAGTTTTTTTTATCAAACTAATGGTTGATATGAGCCAATGGTTAGATTTTGACTCTTGTCCACTATTGATTTGGTGATGTGGGCTTTGTCGTAATTTAAACAGTCGATAGGACTCATGTCACTAAAATCAAATGGCAATAGGGAACTAGTTTTGTAATTTTTTTAAAGATAAGTTCAAATAATATATATATATATATATTATTAACAATAGCAAACAATGATTATATATATAAATTAATAACGAATATAATAAGTTTATACGGATCGGTGAAGCAATCAGGTAGCGTAAACAGTGAATTGTGAAATCTGGATTATTGGATTATGTGTAACTTTTATTTTATACTAACAAAAAGCTAATATAGTTAAAAATGATTTCATCTAATACCTGCTTAGTTTAAATTTTAGATTTCTAATGTTCGGAAAAGCTGAACAATACACCTACTTGCACAGGGTGGGAGGAGGTTCCAGAGGGTCTTTGCTAGTCCCCGAACATCTCATGCCCGTTTGAAATAGATGAATAGATTATCTCACTCTTTGACCGAATAGCTTTATGATCAAACTGAACGATTTTAATGTTAAAATTTTGATAAACCGCTTTAAATTATTTTTTAACACTTTTCATGTAATTTTTCCAAAATAGTTTATACCATTTAGAAGTTTAAAAAGTATGTAAAAAAACAGATTCATCCCTAAAATAGGTGCCGAACAGGGCCATCGAACTGGGCAAGGCATCACATCTCGCTCTTTCTGGGCGCTCTTGCAGCCGGGCTAACTCACCGACGCTGGATCTGTCGAGATGCAACAGGCCAACAATGGACTCTGAACATGAGACACTCTGTTGTGCTAGCTGAGTTTTCAGGCTTCTTTACACTGACTCTGCACAGCGAGCTTCCTTGTTCCTCTTCCATTTTCCAAACCCACTGACTCTCTCTGTATGACCTGCCCAAAAGTGAACTGAATTGCAAACCACCGTAATTAACGTATATATGCATCAAAACCATCGGCTTGCTTAAGGGTGCGTTTAGTTGAGTGACTTTCACTAGATGGAAGATGGCTGTCCAAGTTTTAAAAGTGTTTGGTTGAGTGACATAAGTGATAGGGACGATCAATAAAGGAAATATTCTCCAAATATGCTAGATGAGTCCATCTACAAATTTAAACAGATGAGAGCGGCCAACATCCATGGCAACCTGTAGCGTTACCGTCGCTCAGTGCCTGTCAGAGTCTAAATTTTTAAACAAAGAAAAATAAAAATAAAAATATATAAATGAAAATGAAAACAGGATTTTAAAATAAAGGAAAAGAAAGCTTCCTTTAAAATAAAATTTTTGGGAAGATTTTCTAAATAAAAATTAAATTTTTGGGAAAATTTCTAAATAAAAATTTTGCTAAGAAATTTTTATTAAAGTCTTTAAAAGGGATTAGAATTTTCTAGAATTTTTTATTTTAGAAAAATTCTAAAATCCCCGCGCCCTCATCCCCGCGCGTGCCACTGACAGGTAGGCCCCACCTGTCAGGTTCGTCCCCAACCTCACACCCGCTTCGCCCGTCTCCCCTATAAAATCCAACCCTCGGGCTCCTCGTAGTCGCATCCACCGCCTCACCGAAGCCTTAGCGCCTTCACCACCGTTCACCTTGGATGATGTTTATTTTAGATGAATTGAAGTGAAATGTGTGAACTAGGTCAAAAGTTTTGAGAATATGTGAGCAATGTTTTACAATGAGAGAGACTACTGTTTATTACTCAGGATATGTCTTGCTTTCTACTGATCTTATATATCCTCGTTGAAAGTCCTCGTTCGCTTCAGTGAACTACGTCGAAACGTAGTTCTTAATATTTTGTTAGCTTATTAGTTTCATCCATGAAAATAATTTGTTTGCTAATTATTTACTTGTGGCATCTCAATTGTGAGGGTAATCTCAAATTCTAGGTTTGCCCATAAGAGGTGATTGTACCCAACTCATCTAGGTTTGCCCATCAACCAAACAAAAAACTGAACGGCCTCATACATCCAACCAAACAAAAAACTAGACAGCCACATCTATCCAACCAAACAAAAAATTGGCGACCAAATTCTAAAAAAACTGGATGGCCATCTCCCATCCAGCTTTGCTCTCCAACCAAACAGACCCTAACTAAGCACGACTATCCACTGTAATGAACTTTGGTCTTTTAGCTTAGGATTATAATAATCCAGCTTATAGAAATAAATTGGGTTAGACTAGTTTATTAGATTATTATAATTTACACCTTAAATTATAATAAGCTAGAAAAATAAACTGACATGTTTATTTTGGCTTTAAAAATAAGTTAGATTATTATAATTTTTTGTCCCAGGGTCGCATTCTCATTTGCATGGAATTGAGCTTGAAGGACTTCCTCAACAAAAACAGAAGATTCAAGGGCACATACACTGATACACACAGCAAATAGGTGTTATCTTTTCCAACCCTTTCGGATCACACCACATATGCATTGGTTTTGGCTGTCCAAGTGGGATTTGCCAAATTTTGTGTTGGTTCTGCAACAACAAATTATAAGCTGTTCATACCTTTCTCGATGGAAGAATTACATGTTACAATCGAGCATGGCATAATAGAGCAGGGACTGCAGGGTGATACGGCTAAGCGACCAAGCACTCGAGGAGATCGAGGAAAGCAATGCTTTCTTCCATGTGTTTGAAGCTGTTTTTTTACGTGCATCAAGATACCACGTGACTAGGGTGCTTTCTTGCTAGAGGATGTGCTAGAGATGAACAAGAGTTCATATGAATAAATTAAATATAAAAACTTAATGAATAAATTAAATATAAAAACTTAAAATATCGATTATAATTTATAAAAGTTATATGAGCATTAGTGTCGTTGTGTAAGAACAACAGTATCCTTGGGGATACCCGAGGACTAGATTTGTGTAGGCGTATAGGAAAGACTGTGATCAAAGTTCAATGATTATCTCACAGACAAAGGGAGACAAGAGATTTTAGACAAGTTCAGGCCTCCCGGAGGATAATAGCCCTAGTCCTGTGTGTGCGCTATTTGGAAAGCGACTCTCTGTGTCGGTAGAGACGTCCCCATAAAAGGTGCCCCCGATCTCTTTATATACTGTTAAGGATCGGGGGTTACCATTCAGGGTTTAATCAGCCCCATTAATCCCTTTACTTGGGTCTAAATCACCCGGGATCATGGGTTACTAATTACAGTAATTATTCGTTACAGTTATTCGCTACATTGATGCGACTATTACTCCCTGGAGCTTTATTGCCATTGATGGTGTGGCTGAGTGGTGATGGGACTTCCGAATGCACGGGGTCGGGTGATCTCCCTAGTGCATGTGGTCGGGTGATCTCCCGGGTGCTAGTGGTTGGGAGTCCTTCTAGATCATAATAAATGCTCTGTCTTTCCGACCTCGTCTTTTACTGATCATTATAAATGCACTCGGAGAGTACCCCGGGGTCATATCCCCGACAGGAGCCCCCGAGCTCTTTGCGGCAGATCGACAAAAATCTTCAAGGTAGAGTCAAGAAGTTGTAAAGAGCTCTGACATGCAGGACTTCTTCCTCAGTGAGGCAGGGGTACCATTTAGGTGCACCTGCCGGGTGTAGCCCCGAGCTTGAACGTTTGTTTAAAGAAAACAAGCTTCAAGGTATAAAAATTTGCCTCGTTACTGTTGATGCAGGAGGAGTTTAAGCCCCCGGGTGTTTGTCGACCAAGTATTTCGTTGGGGCCCAAAGATATTTTAAATTTCTGATGCTAGGAGCGGAGGAGCATTTATCGGAGTCTTTTCGGCGTAATAGAGTATATGGGGTCCACGTCACTTTGGCAACAAGACAGCAGTTGCCATAAATGGGGATGTGGCCCACGAAGGTTTTGGCGAGACAGGCGCCAATTGCCGCATATAGGCAACTGCAGGCGTTCGTGGGGTCCACAACGGCTTCGGCGGAAAAAAATGTCAGATTGCCGGCTGTAAAGGTAACGGAGTTCGTGGGCCCCACGCAAATTTCAGCGATCAGGTGTCAATCGGAGTAGACTGGCGGCTACGAGAGTTATGGCGTGTGCAGAGCCCTCTCGATTTTGGCTAAAAGGCGTCTGGTGGAGGAGACGGGATCTTGACAGATCTAATTTGATGCGCGTGCGAGTTCCCAGGCGCTTTGATGGGCGGATGTCTGCTAGAGCGGTAGGCGCCGATTCGGCTCCCGTGCACAACCGTCAGATCTGTTTTTGGGCTTCCGGATGGAGTCATTGCTGCAGTTTGACCGGCGAAAAATAATCGCGGGAATATCCCAATGTGATCGTGGCGAAGTGGGGGCCCGAATCTTCACGCGGTCGGCTATAAATAGCCTCTTTAACGCTTCGTTTGCCGCACGCTTCCGCTGTTCATATTCTTCATTCTGTACGCAACTTTCC
>KE372060.1:741-14650 GCA_000418225.1 Zizania latifolia
AAGGAGTGCTCCAAGGTTGCTGACCACGTCTACCTGGGAGGTGACGCCGTTGCCAAGAACCGAGACATCCTGCGGAAGAACGGGATCACCCACGTTCTCAACTGCGTGGGCTTTGTTTGCCCAGAGTACTTCAAGTCAGACCTTGTCTACCGCACGCTTTGGCTTCAGGACAGCCCAACAGAGGACATCACCAGCATCTTGTATGATGTGTTTGATTACTTTGAGGATGTGAGAGAGCAGGGTGGGCGTGTTTTCGTACATTGCTGCCAAGGGGTATCACGGTCTACATCGCTGGTGATAGCATACTTGATGTGGAGGGAAGGGCAGAGCTTTGATGATGCATTCCAGCTTGTGAAAGCTGCCCGGGGGATTGCAAATCCAAACATGGGGTTCGCCTGCCAGCTACTCCAGTGCCAAAAGCGGGTGCATGCAATTCCGCTATCTCCAAACTCAGTGCTCAGGATGTACCGTATGGCACCTCACTCACCTTATGCGCCACTGCATTTAGTGCCCAAAATGCTGAATGAGCCCTCACCCGCTGCTCTGGACTCTAGGGGTGCATTCATCGTCCATGTGCTATCATCGCTTTATGTTTGGCTTGGAACGAAATGCGATCAAGTAATGGAGAAGGATGCAAGAGCAGCGGCATTCCAGGTGGTGAGGTATGAGAAGGTGCAAGGGCAGATCAAAGTTGTCAGAGAAGGGTCAGAGCAACCAGAATTTTGGGATGCCTTTTCAGGTGCACCCCTTAATTCAGACAGCAATACAAAGATTAGCAAGGACCAGATTGATTCCGCATCCAAGACTAGCCCAGGAAACCGGAGGGTGGAATCTTATGATGCTGATTTTGGGCTTGTCTACAAAGCAATCACTGGGGGTGTTGTTCCAGCATTCTCGTCTTCTGGGCCTGGTGACGAGACCCATCTTCCAGCAAGAGAAAGTAGCTGGAGTTTACTAAGGCGCAAGTTCATTTCTAGGTCGTTAGCTCGAGTGTATTCAGATTCTGCTTTAATCAGGGACTTGGATCCACGTTTGGACCGAGTACAACACCTGGCTGCAGAGGCATCAGCATCACCCCCTTTCCTTTCTCCGAGCTCTTTCTCATCAGATTCAAGCATCAGTTCAAAGTATAGTTCAGACTCACCCTCACTGTCACCTTCAACTAGCTCCCCACCATCACTTAGTGTTTCGCCTGCTTCATCTAATTTTCCCCACACTTTGGTGCCATCATCTAGGTCCCCCCTTCACCAGTCATCTAATGAGGAACCTTCGAAGTCTGGCCTGGGGTCAATACGATCTCCTTCCAAGACCTCTTCTATAGCAGAAAGAAGAGGAGGATTTTCAGCTCTGAAGTTACCATCCTTCCAAAAGGATCTACTATTTCCACCAAGGGTACCGCCTAATTTTCACAGAGAAGAAGTCACAGATAAGAGTAATAACAGTGGTGTGAAACAGCTTACGGGTGTGTGTTGCCCAGAAAAAATGCATTGGCAATACTAAAACAGCACACACTAAAACTGGATTAATTGAGTGTACTGATGGTATCTCAGAGGCTTGCCATAATGTACAACTATTAGTCTACTGTTGGCCCAGCATGGAATGATGGAAAAGCCAACTACTTTCACCCATAAGGATCTTGACCCAAAATCAGTTTTTATGTTTGTTAGTCCTGATGACAGCAGAAGTGAAGAAGCAGTTAAAACAGTACACATATGGGTAGGAGGTGAATATGAGAGCAGCAAATGTGTTGACACTGTTGATTGGCAGCAAGTTGCTGGTGATTTTTTTCATCTAAAGGAGTTCAGCCGCACTCTTCCTGTTAAGGTGCCTACACGCATACTATACACACCTTTATTTTGTCTATTCTACTTTGCTTGTTAACTGTGAAGCTTCAGTGCCACTTGAGCTTTATACACTCTGTAGGAGGGTAGAGAATGCTGAATCCTAACTTTACTGCTTTAGATGATATGAGTGTATTTTGTGCCCATGATGCTTGTATAGTTTTCCACCATTACCAAAACTTTGCTTGCAGCCATCCATCATCTATCATTGCTTTGTGCTCAAGGCTCACTGCCTACGCTAGTCTGTGTTGATTCTTCTCTTCTTGCATATTACTGTGTAGAAAGATTGCAAAGAGGATCATATGTTATGCTATTACTGTAGAAAGATTGCAAATAGGTGAACTATATTTTGGTGTGTTGCAGAAATATATATTTAGAATAGTTTCAAATTGCGTAAACTCCATATATTAGAAGTCTGATAATTAGTTACTGGACAGGGACTTAGTTTGTTTTCCATTTGTGGGCATCAACTTCAAAATCTTTGTCTAGATTATTGGGCCATCTTAGGAAGGAAACCAAAAACCATGCAAGCTTGAATTTTGTTTCTGGTATGGAGAGTGCCTAGTGTCAGCCAACTTTTGTCAGATTTGTCAGCCCTAAGACGAAAGGAACAGGAGACAATGGACGGGTTTTGGCTGGCTTACTGCTCTGCTGATCTCTCCTCTATTCCTCTGTTTATATAGCTTGCAAAAAATACAGAAGATGGAAAGGATTCTGCTAACAGCAGGCTTGCAGAACTATTCTAATTATAGGAGATGTGCTGCTATAAATCCAGCACTATCTAAACTTAGAGCTATGCGCAGAGGAAAGCAATCCGCAGTAGATAATCTCCTGTTATTTATAAGGTATTACGCAGGATCACTAAACTAATATAGAGATATGCGCCAGATTTCACAAGATCTGCGCAGATACTACTAGATCCTTTCCTGATATAATAGATGCATGCCAGATTTGATCTGGGGAAGGATTATTAGGCAACAAGATTATATTATGTCATGATTCATGACTATATGCCACCAGTTTTGTAGTATGGGTGGTGTTGGTTTGATGCTAAAACTAACCATGCCAATATATGATAGAGGTATAGGATGGTTGTTTGGTTTGATGCCTTACTAAAACTTTTGTGCGGAGAAGCTTGTACAGTTTTCAAACTTCAGTATGGAAGAATATTTAGGGCATGTTTAGATTGCTACCTTGCCAAAATTTGGTGTGGTTTGAAAATGATGGTAAGCAAAACCTGCCCTATATGGCCATAAACAACTGATATCAGATGGCTGACTAGTAAATACGCATAACCACCCATTAGGTTGATTGTCCTAATAAGATGTGTATGGTGAACCCTTTGATGCCATCTTACAAATGAATTATATAATTTCTGTTCTGCGTAAGACTTCACATTTGATTATATGTTCCTGTAATGTAAAATTGTGTTTGCCTTCCCTGTAAGTTGTGGGAAAATATTGATTGATACTTTTCTTGACTGTTTTTCATAATGGTATGGTCTATTTGTTGAAGCAAAAGGAACTTAATGTTTCATTTATTGGACACATCGCAATTCTGTGATCTGCTGGCATTCACTATTGATCCTCAAAATATTTGGCATGATTGTGGGAACCAAGCTGATGTTTTTTTCCTGTCCTTGCAAATGACACATATGCCAAGCAGCATTTGTGGGTTTGTGTTATAATGAAACATTATGAATGGCCCACTTGAGTGCAATATTTCTTCATGTCATGCAACATATTGTTCTGTCGACTATTTATAACTGGACTCTTGTTGGATTTGAATAATGCAGGTTTTCAAGGAGCATGAAACTGAGAATCTTTTGGAAGTGCTGAATGTTCGTTAATGGTAGGCGCAGGCTGTAGGTGTCAGCATATCCTAGTAGCTTAACAAAGTCAGCCGTGAAGTGTGATTGAATGAAGGCATTTCCTCCAGAATCGCTCCATACAGTAGTGATTGTCAGCGAGGTATAAGGCCGTACAAGTATTCCCCTTGAACATATAGGCTACAGATTCCATTTAGTACAACTGATGGATTGGCAATTGTGCCTACCTCATAGATTTGCTTGCGTCAGAAAGGCAGGAGGCTGCCAGAACGTTGTATCTGTGAATTAACACAACATGGATCGGGTTTTGGCACAATTGGGTGTATATTATCTGCTCCCCTGTAATGTAAGCTCAGAAACTGGGAGACCATCTTGTACATCTTGGAAAAGAACAGATTTGTAATCCTCTTGGCTTACCATTGGTCTTTATCTTTTAAGCTAGAACTCTCTTGTCAGCGGTTCCTTCTCTGATTGTGATTTTGCACTGTAATTCTGTTTATGGCCCATGATCTTATCCTATACTTACTACTGTTTTGGTTAATTCATCACACAGATTAATATCTACTCACTGTTAAAAAAATCATTCTAGTATTTCAGTTTCGTCCAAGTTGATCTTTATCTTCTTACCATCCTTATTTTGCAAATCATGATTTTTTATTACTTTAATAATCTTATTTATTATTTTATAATACTATTTTTACTAATAACCCCTTATTTATCACTTCACATTATAATCAAAAAGATATACCCTTGTTCTTAAATCAAAAAATGGAGCAAAGGAATTGTCATATGGGCCGAACACGTCTCGAGCAGGAAAGGAATTTACTTTAAACGGGCTGCGCGTGAGCCACAAAACAGTCTAGTTAATTTCGGACCAGCCATAGCGGCCTTTGGCTGTATAACGCCAGCAACAACTACCTGTAACCTGCTAACTGAATTTCTCTGTTGACTAAAATGATAATTTTACATTATACATCAAAGAACTGCAGGGAACGGCCTGATGAGCCTCAAAAACGGCAATCGAGTTCACTTCCAGTTCCAGCAGGCTGGGCTGCTTCGACTATTTTACCTTCAGGCTTCAGCTTTCTGAGCTCCAGGTTAAGATAAGCCTACAATCAATCCGTCCAGTTAACTCGTCAGGATGTCTATCCTCCATCTCTACACCAAGACTTTGGTCCGGTGCAGCAAGGCGACATGTTGATCTCTTGTGTTATTTTGTCAGCTGTTGTTAGCGGTATTTGGGATTGAACCGTGTGGCGGGCTTCCAACCACTGGTTTCTGCGGTTTACTTCTCAAGAAGCTTTTTGTGTACAGGGCTCCGAATACAATGGCCTGGCAGCAGACAATGTTAATCATAACTGAAAATGAAAATCTGTAATGTTATGATGACTGATTAGGGACGGATGACTTACTGCCCCGACCCACTGCATCCAGCTAAGGGGATGTACAAACCAGACGCAGGACAGTAGTATGCTCACCAGCTACAACACACAGAAAGTTACTGTTAGGGAAAGGTTAAATAATACTAACATGAACATGAAACGCTGATGGGAACAGTATCCACCTGTCTAGTGGTCATTATTGTAGCAAATATGAGAGCCCCAAATGTTCTAATGGTGTAGGATATAAAGAACTGACTAGCTGTTGCAACCTGGGACAAGAAGGAATTTAAAACACAGAAAAATGATAATCTGAACTCATTATTCGAACAATCACGACTCTACCTTCAGTCGAAAAAATCACAATCATTGTTCTTAAGGCGTCGCCTAGGCGTATGGGCGTGCTGTTGAGCTGGGCATCACCGTCACCTTGGGTCGAACACATATGGTCCTCCTCAAGCCACTGGGTGTCACCTAGGCACGATTTGGCATTGGCTGGACGCCCAGCAGCTCCAGCAGCATAAGCGGACGCCTTACTGGTTGGCGCCAATGGCGGCTTGGTGCAGTGGCACGTGGGATACAAAGCGCGCGAGGGAAAATAGCTGGAAACAGCGCGCGAGAGGGAAAAGAGGAGAATAAAGGGAAGAAAGGGGAAAGAGAGGGAAAAGAGAGAAGAGAGAAGAGAGGGAGTCTTTGGCACAGCACGCAAGCAGCAACAAAGGTCCGAATCCGGCAGGCAACGACAGAGGTCTAGATCCGGCAGGCAGCGGTGGAGGTCCGGATCCAGCGAGTGGCAGTGGAGATCCGGATCCGGCGAGCGGTGGCGTAGGTACGGATCCGACAGGCGGCGGTGGAGGTCCGGATCCAGCAAGCAGCGCCGGAGGTCTGGATCCAACAGGCTGCGATGGAGGTCCAAACCCGGCTGACGGCAACGGAGGTGAACGCCCCTGCCTGGCGACTCGGTGAGGTCCTGCACTCAACCGCGATTGACGTCCTCACTCTTTGTAACACCCTAGGTATCCACATACCCGAGATGCCACACCAAACACTATAAATTATAGTCCGAGATTTATTCAAAATTTCGACAAAGTCTTCGCTGTAATATAGACATCCACGATAGGCAATTTATAAGATATTACATACTAATTACTCACAACTTCAAAACTATAGCTAACACCACATACGGTCCCATAGAAATAACCATAATACAAATAACGACTCAAAGGTCTAAATACGTAAATTAAGCTACACTATACATTAAAACTAAGATAGGATATAAAAGTTGTGCAAAGTGACATATGGTTGTAGTTGCTACATCCCGATCCATAATAATTGTCTTGTCAATGAATAAAAAAAACCAAATGAAACACAAGAGTGAGTAAAGAATACTCAACAAGTACAATATAAAACTAAATACAATTCATGCACCAATCAATAAGAATATTTTCTTTTTTTTGAAAAACGAGAAAACTAAAAATAGTAGTTTTCATTCCGAACAATTATGAATATCCTTTAACGTTGCCAATAAGCCGAGTAAGTGGGGCCAACGCTCACTCATAGGATCCTAAATGAAAAGCAAATAACACTCCATAGGTACGCATAGAACTTGAACTTTTATAATAAAGAATTAAGGAACACTAAATGCTTAAGTATATACTTTGAATAATTACGAGATAATATAATAAATGCATATAATTAAATAACAAGACAAAATAAGAAATGTAACATAAGGAAAACATCTATTCAACACAGAATTAGTTCGTCATGCACTTGCCTTAACCGAAGCGAAAACCTAGATTTTCACTCGCTTTGCCAGAAGACTTTACACCTAAATCACAAAACAATACTCAGAAGACTATCCCGCATAGACTATTATTCGGCATAAAAACTCAAACCCAAAACGCCGGATATCCCAATAAAATGCTAAAAACTTAGGTTCTTTGTTTTTTTACGTAACTGTTAAACCGCTAATCCAAACTTAATAAATAAGTACATCTTGAGAATCTACAGAAAATAACCTACAACTTTCGTGTTGTGCTCCAGGACGAATAACACATCCATCATTCCTAAATTAAAAGCAAACGACGTGCTGTAACAGTTTCGGACCCGGCAGCACTGTTTTTAGCGTTTCTCCTAAACCGTTTATCCGAATCATGTAAAACCAACGCTGTTAGAAAGATAATGAATACACATACAACTTTTATTTAGACCACGAGACCTGATTCCTAGTGGATTAATACCAAATTTAAAAATACGATTTCAGCCTAATGGGAGAATCAAAATTTTAAATATCCGGCGATCAATTCCACATCTATTTGAAATTTATACATATAGGGACTATAAATAAGTTACCCTTATAGCGAGAACAATTAATTTGAAGATTGGTGGTGGCCCAAAATTTTCCAAAACTTTCCTCTCTTCTTCTCCCTTCACTCCTTCTGATTTGCTTGACAACAGGGGCAACAGGAGCTAGCGGCGGCTCGCCAGAAGGGAGAGGGCGGCGCTGCGAGCTGGGCACCAGGGGCAGTGGGGTGCAACGGCAGCGGCTGTCAGGAGGGGAAAGGAGAGCATTGATCTCTTCCGGGGATCGATCTGGAGTATATATATCCATCCTCCTACCAACCACTGCCGCTCCACCCCGTCGTCCCTAGCGCCTAGCCTAGCTCGCAGCGCCGCCCTCTCCTCCTTCCGGCGAGCCGCCGCCGGTTCCTGTTGCCCCTATTGTCAAGCAAATCAAAAGGCAAGAAGGGAGAAGAAGAGAGGGAAAATTTGGGGATTTTTGGACAACCACCAATCCTCTTCAAATTAATTGTTCTCGCTGCAAGAGTAACTTCTTTGTAGTCCCTAAATATATTAATTTCAGATAGATGTAAAATTGATCGCCGGATATTTATAAATTTGATTCTCCCAGTAGGCTAAAACCGTATTTTTAAATCTGGTATTAGGCCTCGTAGTCTAAATAAAAATTATATGTGTATTTGTTATCTTTTTAACGACGCCAGCTTCACATGATTTGGATAAACAGTTTAGGAGAAACGCTAAAAATGGTGCTGCTACCAGGTCCAAAACCGTTAAAATACATCATTTTCTTTTAATTTAGGAATGATGGATACGTCATTGGTCCCGAAACACAATACAAAAGTTATATGTTATTTTCCGTAGATGCTCAAGATGTACTTATTTATTAAATTTAGATTAGCGGTTTAAAAGTTAAGTCAAAAACAGTAAAGGAGTTTTTAACATTTTATCAGGATATTCAGTGTTTTGGGTTTTAGAGTTTTTATACGAGTGATAGTGCCTATGCAGGATAGTTTTCTGAGTGTTGTTTTGTAATTTAGGTGTGGAGTCTTCCAGCAAAACAAGTAAAAATCCAGGTTATCGCTTCGATTAAGGCAAGTGCATGACAAACTAATTCAATGTTAAATGGATATTTTTTTTATGTTATACTCCTTATTTTGTTATGTTATTTACTTACGTGTACTTATTATATTGTTTCGTAATTGTTCAAAGTATATACTCAAGCATTCAGTATTTCTTGATTCTTTATTATGGAAATTCATGTTCCATGTGTAGACAGAGTGTTATTTGCTTTTCATTCATGATCCTATGAGTGAGTATTAGCCCCGCTTGCTCGGCTTACCGGTAACATTAAAGAATATTCAAGGTTTTTACAGAATAGAAACTATTATTTTTTGTTTTCTCATATTCGAAAGAAAAAATGTTATTATTGATTGGTGTATGAATTGTATTTAGTTCTATATTGTACTTGCTGAGTATTCTTTACTCATTCTTCTGTTTTATTTGATTTTTTAGGTAATCATTGACAAGATCATTATGCGTCGGGATGTAGCAACTACAACCACACATCACCTTACATAACTTTTACATCCTATCTTAGTTTTAATGTGTAGTATAGCTTAATTTATGTATTTGGACCTTTAAGTTGTTATTCGTGTTATGGTTAATTCTATGAGACCGTATGTGGTGTTGGCTATAGTTTTAAAGTTGTAGGTAATTAGTATAACAATATCTTATAAATTGCCCGTCGTGGATGTTCATATTACAAGAGAGAGTCTGCCGAAATTTTGAATAAATCTTGGATTTAGATAATTTATAGTGCTTGGTGTGCCATCTAGGGTATGTAGATACCTAAGGTGTTACACTCCTCGCCGACTTGTTTTATGTTTCTTAGCTTGCTTTAGGTCTTCTGGTATTTAGGTCTTTAAATAAAACCTATCAGTGGTTGTCACTCTCAAAAGAATGGATTCTCTGCTCCTAGTATTAGTATAATCCTCATTGTGTATAGTGACAAAAGAATAGAAGAGAAGATCAGAAAAGAAGAGAGGTCAAATCATTGGCAACACCAAGATAAGTATATACTACACTGCTACTAAAATCTATAGCAATTATATGTTAGGATGTGTGTATGGCATCGCCTCGCCGAGCGTCTAACTCACCTACGCGGCTAGAAAGAGGTAGGTCACCGCGCCTCACCTTATCACCTTAAGAACATTGATCACAACAGATTCAATTTGTAGGTCGGGGTGTCAAATATATAAAATTTGTGACAGTCAAAAGAGTTGTTTGTCCTTAATTTCATCTCCCGCCACACTTTATAATCATTAAATTTCATCTCCATATGCGGCTCATGAGTAGTGTGTGGTAATGTGGAAACAAGCTACAAATTTGCACATTAAAAATATCAAAACATTAGTCTTACACTGGATAGGATTATGACGTCATAGAAGCAATCTGGATGACGAAACATAAAGTCCACAGCTGGGATCAAATGATTCTGGAGAATAAGTCCTGTAATAGAATTGACCTAACTGAGATATAAAATCATGGCAAAAACAGTGTACAGTTGTTGATAGAAAAGATATTGATAGAATCATGGAAGCACATAACTGCAGACAAAATTTTAGTAGATTTAGCCAAACTATAAAATAAAGTTTAACTTTAGCACTTTTGTGCAGGACATAATAAACAGAAAAATACAGCAAACATAAGAGTAATCAATTACCACCAAAACTAAGAAGACAGGAGCACATTGTCGTGTAGAATATTTGATTGTGTATTTCCATGTCATACCCTCTGAAGAGTTTATCTTGGAAGGTGCTTGTGAAACCATCAAATCTAGAATCAACAAGGGAATATGATCCAATTAGATAGAACTCTGAGTCTCAAAGCTAACTGAAAGAATGTAAAAAACAACTGTGAATCGTATTTGCCAATAATGCACTTGTACTACTACTGATAGCCAGCCTAATACCATGCTGTAGTGAACTCAGTATTGGGGATTGAACTGTTTGATGTTTTAGTATTTTACAAGCTACATTGAATCATACAGTAGAAAGATTTTGGAGATATGAGATCTTGATATTATCTAGTCCAGATTTTTAACGTGCCATCACACTAAGTCTATTTGGTGTATACTCCTATATAACAAAAGAATAAAGCTGTTACAGTGTTACATGTCAAAATTACTTAATATATTTGAAGATAGGGTCTTATTATGATTTATGACTTCAAATAAAAGCATAGTTGCATACCAGATAGACCTGAATAATCTTACAATTCGATAGATCTGAATCATTATAGAATGTGATCCACCTCACAAGTTTAAGGTAAGCAGGCATACCCAAGATAACTAAGCATGAGAGAAATGCCCCAAATAGTGCTTTCTCTGCCTTTGCTGAATGCATTGGCATCCATTGATGCCTGCATCCATGAAGACCACAGGAAAAAAACACTTCAGAAGAAACACCAAATTCTCATACGCTACATAAATTACAAGTGTTAAGATTAGTTGTTGAGATGATAAAATCCCCATCTCCACCTGCCACTGATTGATGAATTCTAGCATGTGTCCTATGCCTATTACAATTTGTAATGCATGTGGAATTGGTAGCATACTAGCAATTGAAATTTATGTATGTTTTCCAACACATTTTCTAGCCACGTACATTTATCTGGCATGCAGTAGTACCATGCTCAACAATAAAGGGGCAGAGTTGGATTTGGAAATTACCGGGTATAGAATGAACAACGAGCAACCCATCGTCACAACAACTGCAAAGAAGTAATCTTTTCCACCATACTTCTTTCTCATTATTATTGTGCCCCAAATCTATCAAATCAAAAAGGAAGAGAACAGTCATAAGAAAGACCTTATTAACTGTCCATGAAATAATTGAAAGATGGACACAAAATTACCCATTTATACAATGCATATACATAAGATCTCTAATACTTAATAAGAACAGTTGATAGTGGTGATAGAGTGCTCTATGAGGATTTTTTGTAGATGGATCTATCTAGACAAGTGTTATGCGTTGCAGGTAACGATCGGATAGGATACGAGTGGGACGTAGGAGGCCTCGGCGTGGAAGGCTTCCCTGATGGCCTCCCCGTGATGAGAAAGCTGGTGCAAGTAAGGATCCGGTACAGGAGAAAAGGGATGAGAAGTAGAGAACGAGGTGAGATAATAGACTTGACTCTTTATTGCCTTTAACTATAATTACAGCCTGCTATTTATAGACTTGCTACAGATCTAATCTACTAAGGAAACTAACTAGATTATAACTCTAACTGGATTATAACTGAATTACAACTTAAGGACTCCATCTAGGACTGGGCGCAGGCTGGACTCTTGACTAGGGCTCGGCCAGCCCATGGGCTTGGCCCGAACTAGGCTTAGCCCGTAGTTGGCTGCTCTGGAACAGAGATTCTATTCTTCCTCCTAGTATAGACTTTGCCGACCATGACATCTCTCCCGTCCTTCAAAATCAGCTCGTCCTCGAGCTGAAAATCAGGATAGCGTTGATGAAATTCCTCTAGATCAACCCATGACGCCTCAGCTGACTGCATGCCTTCCCACTAGACGAGGACCTGTTGAATGCCCCGAGCGAGACGTCCACTAACAACTGCACTTGGCATAGGTAGAACACGGCCCTCTGACACATTCGGCAATGTTGGAGGCGCCACTGGAGGATCACCATGAAACTTCTTCAACATGCCAATGTGAAAAACATCATAAATACGTGCTCCAAGTGGTAAGCGCAGTCTGTACGCCACATCACCAATTTGTTCAATAACCTGATATGGCCCATAGAAGCGGGGAGCCAACTTGCCCTGACGATACCCGAGAAGCGAAGCAGCCTACCGATGCAAGAGGCGAATCCAGACCCAGTCACCGATTGCAAACACAACATCCCTGTGCTTGTTATCATAGTATAGCTTAGCATAGTCTTGAGCTTGCAGTAGCCTTTCCCGGATATCTGTAAGAAACTCCTCACGCTCTTTCAAAGATCTTTCAACCGCCTGAACCCTTGCTGCACCTTGGTCATAGGAACGTAGTGAAGGCGGTGATCGACCATATAAAACTTCAAACGGAGTGGTCCACAGGGATGACTGAAAGGCTGTATTAAAATAGTATTCAGCCCAAGGTAACCACCGGAGCCAATGCCGTGGTCTGTCACCCGTAAGGCAGCGCAGGTACATCCCAATGACACGGTTAGCTGCTTCTGACTGCCCGTCCGTTTGAGGGTGAAAAGCCAAACTCATGGCAAGCTTGACACCCGATAATTGAAATAGCTCATTCCAGAAAGTACTAGTGAAAACTGGAATCCCATGAAGCCGCACAATTTCATTAAAGAATACCTGTGCTACCGATGTTGCAGTGTATGGGTGTCCGAGTGGAATAAAATGAGCATACTTAGAGAAACGATCAACCACCGTTAGTATGACTGACTTCCCATGTATGCAAGGCAGTCCTTCGATGAAATCCATAGCGATATCCTCCCAAACACGCTGAGGAATAGGCAGCGGTTGCAATAAGCCTGTTGGGTGTAAGTGCTCTGTTTTGTTACGCTGGCAAACCTCACAAGCACGAACAAAATTCTACACTAGTTGTTTAGCATCTAGCATGGAAAAATCAGAACGGAGGCGGTGAAGGGTTCGTTCCACCCCCTCGTGGCCGAGATGTGCAGCTGCCACTATTTCATGCAAAGAGGAAGAATCAGCAGGGACAAACACACGACCGTCCTTTAGAATCAGACCATCCGCAACTACCCATGTCGCGCCTTGTTGACCTTGCACTATCCTGTCCCGTAGGGCTGACAGGTTTGGGGACTGCAAGATGGCCTGCCGAAGGTCATCAAACACCTAGAACGTTGGTCCTGATAAGAACAGAACGGCAGCAGTGTTGTCTTCATCAGGGCGGGATAAGGCGTCTGCCACCACATTACTTCGTCCTGGTTTAAACTCGACTGAAAAATCAAAGCCCATTAGTTTGCTCACCCAACGATGTTGTGGAATTGTGGAGAGGCGCTGGTCTAGCAGATATTTTAAGCTATAATGATCGGTCTTCACCACAAACTGGCGTCCCTAAAGATAGGCTCACCAATGTCGGACTGCCTGAACCAGTCCAATTAACTCCCGTTCATAAGCTGCAAGATGAGTGTGGCGAGGGGCTAGGGGTAGGGATGGCAATTGTGCCCGATTACCCGTTTACCCGCAGGTAAAAACCCTAATAGGGTCGGGTTTGTTCCCAATTTTATACCCGACGGGTAAACGGGTACAGGTATGGGTATTGACTTTCCATACCCGTTTACCCGATTATTCTAGATATAAAAACTAGTTCCAAACCCTAGCCATTCTCATTTCTCCCATCTCTCTCCTCTATCCATCCCACTCAGCCGCCACCCCTCACAATCGATCCCATATTCCCGTTCTACCTGACCTGTGCGGCCGTGCGTCACTCGCCGAAAGCCCCGCGCCGCCCCTGCCAAGGCCACTCCACGCCGGAGGTGCCGCGCCACCCTTGCTGCTCTCGCCAGAAGCCCCGCGCCGTCCCTACC
>KE372061.1:3992-14578 GCA_000418225.1 Zizania latifolia
GCTATTTTTAAGGAATTTTGTGGTAGTGAAGCCTATTTAGACACCATGCCCAAGATCGACTTATACCTAGCTAGATGAATATACTCTATGGATATGGAGTACGTACTCGTAATATTTGTACCCTTTTCGTTTTCATAAAACTAGCTAGCTAGATGAATATCTTGTACAACTGCACGTGTGCGGCTATCGAAAATATAATTATTATATTTTTATATAATTTGTCTTTATTTCTAAAAGTATAAAAGTAAATTATATTCATATAGTATAACTCTGGCTTTTATTCATGTGAATATAGCTTTATCTTGTATTATACATATATATGTTGCGACCAATCTACATCTTTATAATATGGACATACTATGATTATACATTTTAGATTTTTTTCTTTGATTAACATGGTAACTTTCAGATGTCTAGAGTGAACCTGCAAGTGATTCCTTTTTACATTGTCTCAATAATAAATGGAAAATTTTACGATACGTTGAATTAATAAGGATAGTTTATTTTTTATAAATCTAACTGCCACGATGAAAAAAAGTTGATGTCTTATCTCCTGAGATGTAATAGATCACCCTGATCTAACGACAACGATTGAAAGAAGTCAACATTTTATCTCCTAAAAGATAATAGGTCACTTTGTTTTCTTCTAACCAATGGCTTTGATCAAAAAGTAAAAGATGTACCATAAAAGAACCCTCATAAATATTCCCTCAAGGCTCAAATTAAATATAAGGTGCATAAGTTGTTTCACATAGTTTTCAATGTACAATTTTAACCAATAATTTCTTTACTATCGGTATGGGAAAACAGGGGTTCGCCTAGTGCCGTAGGTACTTGCACTACCTAAAAAGGGCTATTAGTGACGGGTCATAAAAATTATTAGTGACGGGCATCGCACTCATCACTCTTATCACTTCAGTAATGACCTATCATTAGTGACGGGCATACATCTATACCCGTCACTAAAGGTCTATATCCGTCACTAAAGGTGACGCACATACATCTATACCTGTCACTAAAGGTGGACCATTAGTGATGGGTATAGATGTTCACGCGTCACTAAAGGTCTATTTTTTCATTTCAGATCTGTTCTATACAGCTTTGTTTAGTTTCTTTCAGTTCAAATAAGGTGACGATTAGATCCGAGGTGGTCATGGAGGGGATCTTTCCATCGTTTTTATCGTCGTTCCGATGTGCTTTCCATGTGGTCATTGTCGGTGAGGTCTCTACCCCGAGCCACAATAGAGGAGGAGAGGCGATGATGATGAAGAAGAGGATTAGATCTAATGTGTACATGGAGGGGCTCTTTCCATCTTTTTTGTCGTCATTCTGATGTGCTTTCCATGTGGTCATCGTCTATGAGGCCTCTACCCCGAGCCATAATAGAGGAGGAGAGGCAATGATGAAGAAGAAGATGATGATGAGGAGGTGACAACAATGGAGGAGAGCAAGTAGTAGGATTTGATGAAGTAATGGTAATAACTATGTATCCTTTGTTGAAGCATCTCAATACCGAGGAGCTCATGGTTGGGTGGAGCATGGGGTGACGTCGGTCGCTATCGAGTAGATCTTGTAGTGACGTCGGCCACCGTCGATAGAGCTCAAGATGATAATGGTAAAGATCAAGTAGAGTGAGCAAGGGAGGGAAGTGTAGAATGGTTGAGAGTAAAGACTGAAGAGGGGAGACAGGGCTTTATAATAGTGCGCGTGTGTTTTTGGGCTAGTGTTCTTTTACCCGCCCAAATTTTCAAAAAATTTCATATGCGTCGGTCTTTAGTGATTGGTCTAGATATTCATGCGTCACTAAAGGTAGGTCTTTAGTGACGGGTCTAAATATTCACGCGTCACTAAAGGTAGGTCTTTAGTGATGGGTCTCACACCCATCACTAAAGGTAGGTCTTTAGTGACGGACCTCAACATTACCCGTCACTAAAGATCAGTTTAGAATTTGGCAACTCATTAGTGACGGACGTCATTGAGGCCCGTCACTAAAGGTAGATCTTTAGTGACGGTTATAAACACACCCATCACTAAAGGTACATTAGTGACGTGTGTTTTTTATCTGTCACTAAAGCTACGTCACTAAAGGTCATTTGTATGGTAGTGTTGGCAAACCCCTAAAAACACTCGGTGAAGGGTTTGATGAGTGCCACACTCGGTGAAGAACACTTGGCGAACCCGCTGTTGACGAACAGGGATTTGCTGAGTGTTTTTATCGGGCACTCGATGAACCCTTCGCCGAGTGCCACGAACCCTTCATCGAATACCTAGCGTGGCACTCGGCACAAAAAAGATGGTAACGACCCAGGCATCCTGACGGTGGCTTCACTGAGTGCCACGCTGGGCACTCAGCGAAGCGACACCTATTTGCCGAGTGACTGATGTAGCACTCGGCAAACACCTAAACTTGACAGTGGCCGAGGGCACGCCATATGTCCGCATGCTCGGCCGGACACGTGGCGCGCCCCTGGATGCTACCGGATTTGGGTGTTTGTCGAGGACCACATCAGGCACTCGGCAAGCAGGTGCCTAGCACTCGGTGAAGAGTGCCAGAATGCACCAGAACATGCCATGTGGCACGATTATGTGCGTTTGAGGTTGTTTGCCGGGTGTAAACACTGGCAAACCCTCAAAAAAATTTCATTTTTTTTCCAAAATCAGTACATTCACATACACATATACATTCACATTCACATACACATATACATTCACTTGAACATATACACAAATTCACATACACAATCATATATATATCCACATTCAAATCCGTGCGCGCCACATTTCACAAAATCAACATACACATATCGAACAATCCATAATTCACATCAAATTTCATCACAAGTTCACATTTCATGATTCACATCACATTTAATCACAAGTTTATAAAGTTGTGCCCTCCATCACGGACACCACACATTAACTCCACAAGTGCATTACAAAGTTAGGCAACTAAAAAATTTACAACTTACTTATCTGATGGCTCCCAAGGATTCCAAGGCTGATTCGATCCCGATCTCGACAATGGCCACTGTAAAAAGGAGATAGTTAGCACAACTGTATGTAGCAAAAACAATGATTACAGAGTTAGAAACTCGCATTGCCGCTCTATGGAGTATGTGGAGATGATTGAGGGAGTGCAGGAGGGGGTGGCATCGGTGGCACAGGCTGGCCCATCTGACGATCAGAGCCCATCATCTGCCACCAATACTGCTGCATCTGGGCCTGCATCTAGGCCTGCCACTCGGCCTACTGGGCCTACATCCTAGCCTCCATCTCAGACCTTTGCCTTCTCTCTTCCTCTAGCTGGGCCTACACACCGTCATTGCAATGTCATTATCATTCCAATGCAAAGAAAGTAAAAGGCTTTGAGGATGAATAAAATACAACTAACCTAGAACTCGGTAACGATGGCCCGTGATGTGTCTAGGGGATGGTGTATACCTGGACCTGAGCTCGAGCTCTGAGCTCTTAGCTGAGAGAGAGTAGGGGTGCATGAAGTATTGAGAGTGCCTTCGCCCATCCAGTAACGGTCATGCCTCTTGCCTCCTCCAGCCCTCATGACCATTTCCCCATCAATGTCATGCTGGACAAGATCATAATCAGGGCCTTGTACCTCCTTGGCCATGGTCGTGTATCCTTGGAGGTGATCATAGGCACTCGGGTTTGTATATGCCTCGAGTGGGTCGTTTGGGTTGTATTGGTTCCCTTGCACCGCCCTCCCCTTATGAGCCAAAGCAAATACCATGACCTAGGAGCATTCCTAACACGTATTGGCTGTCGACTACAATAGAAAAATAGTAAGAGCCATAAAGTACAAATGAGCGAGAAAAAGAAGACATGTAATTGCATACCCATCTTGCCGCATATTGAGTCAGGTTCTAGGACCCCTGATGGTGTGGTGCCCCTCTCATCAGTAGGTGTCTCTCCCGGTAAACATTGTGAGTGTCCTGCCACTCGGGAGCGCACCACTTGTCCACAATCTGCCTCCAACATTGAAGATCTTGGGTGCACCACCTCAGAGGGACCTACATAATCAAGTGCATAGTATAAAGAGAAGATATTAAGTGTTGCAAAATAAGCGGTAATGCACTTTACCAGAATGTATTGATCACGGGTCAGGTAGGTGGTCCTAGCATCCTTCTTCGTGATCCTTTGTCCAAGGTGATGCGCGTAATATAGGATCATGGCTTGGATGCGAGCCTCATAGTGCATGTCAACAACGAACTTCTTGGTGGCTTTGTTGATGACCTCGTCAACCTGAGCCTCATAGCCTTATCACACCTGAAGAAGTCCTGCATATAGACGTGACAAAAAAGTTAAATAATTATAATGCGACTAGTATTGACAAATATAGTGTGAACAGAAGCTTACCTAGAGATCAGCCCTCACTTGGTCAGCTATGTTGGCAAACTACCTCCCTTCTCTATCACGGGCATCCGGCGCATTTGCGTAATGCTTCCATGTGCACGCCGACTCAATCCCCCATCAATAGGCATAAAGCTAGGGAACTTCTTCTTGAGCAGAAGCCCAAGGATGTCGTTCACCCGATGTGAGTGGTCGCCCTCTCCAACCCATATTCAGTTCCTGCACCAGTGTCTCGAAAAATTGTTAGTATGTGTTAAAATACTAAAGATACGAAAGGAAGAAATTACGGACTAGATAGAGCAACTTACTTCTCTTCGTCTGGTCGGATGATCGGGCGTCGAGCTAGTGACAACGGTCACCTCGTGAGACTCAAAGGACCACACAGCCACACAGATATACTAGAGATGGAGGTACCCCCTACCTTCTCAGAGGTCCCTGCTTGCTCCACTGCCTGCTCCTGCCCCCTAGAGTCATCTCTAGATGCATCAGCCGACACAGACTCGGACTCAGGCGTGGTCTCTGGCTCATAGTCCTGCTTGGGCTTAGAGTTGCCTCTTTGGCTCGTAGTCATGCTTAGGGCCATAGGTATCTTGCCTCTCCTAGCTTCATACTTCGCTGGCCCTTAGGGTCTACTTGAGGACCCTTCACCTTTAGATTTTGATTTTGATTTTGATTTGCCATTTATTAGATTTACCACTATTCTAAAACCACTAGCCCCCACCATTTTTCAATCACTTGGTACGAAAAAGAGTAAACAACTTTAGACGAACTGTACAACACGATGTAAATAAATGTAATATACTAACAACATAAGTCTCGTACAGCTGTTAGAAATAATCATCGTCGTCAGGATCAGCTGGGTCATAGGTCTCATCATCGCTATCATGTGAAATGATATAATTGTCTTGGTTCTCGGGAGGTGGAATGTTATCGTCACTATCATTGCCTAAATGTAATCTCTGGAGTAGTTCTAAGTCCTTGGCATTCTCAACCTCATCTTCTTCGTTGTCGTCGGCACCACTTTCGTTATCTACTTCCATGTCCAAAGATTCCGTCAAGTTAATCACAAATGTGCCTAGTAGCCCGTCTTTTTGAAAGAACTCCCCATCGTACGTGTTGGGGTCTATGTTATAATCTTTATTGTTGGGAATAGGCAGTTTACCATGTGACGACACCTTGTACACAACATCCCAACACTTAAGACATTCGAATATTTTTCATGTGTATGGGAGATAGTAAACATGTGTTGCCTATTGAGCCACGATGCAAACAACGTCATTTGGCAAGATGGTGTCTTGACAAATTTCAACTAGCCCAAGATCATGGGTCCGTCTCACTACTTTGGGGTCGAACCAATGGCATTTGAATATGACGGGATTAAGAGATTTGCTTCCGTCAAAATTAAATTCGTATATTTCTTTGATTCATCCGTAGTAGTCAACCCCATCTATACCTGGATTAAAAACTCTAGAATTTATTGTTCTTTGATTGGGCCAGCTCTGCTCGTGGCTTGCTGTGTGGAAGAGATAACCATTTACATCGTAAGCCTTGAATGACATGACCCTATAGGCACAACCATCGACAACTTGTCTCGACTCGACACTCATAGCCTCGTCGGTTCTTCCCTATAAGTTTAAACGAGACCAGCACGTGTATTAGTCACATGTAAGATAAATTTGAAATATAAAACTAACTAGGAGTCAAGTTAGAAGGTACCTTCTTTTTGAACCACGAAATGAAATCGAGCTGGCCCTTTCTCGCACCATCCTTAAGAATGGCCATAGATTCCTCAAAGGTAGGGTCCCTTGATTCACGCCAGAATTATGATGAAATTCCCTAAAGCAATGAGAGAGAGCGGAGTTAGGGTCGAAACATGTAAGATCAAGTTGAGGGTGTCAATTTATTAAGCACTTACTTCACGAACGGCTCCACTTCAGATAGGTTTGTTAGGACATACAACATAATCAGGTGCCACTCTTTATGTTGCAAGGTCTTGTTAGCCGGACCACTTGCACTTCCTAGTTGGCCTCTAAAGATGCTGATGTTTGATTCATCTTTGAGAAGATTGTAATAGGAAGGTGGATTATGCACGCTAGGAAGATTGTCCACATAGTATCTGGTTGTAAAGTTTGACACCTCCTGTAGGATATATGCCTTGGCTATGGATGCTTCAATTTTACACTTGTTTTACATTTATTTCGAAGAATCTTCTGGAATCTCTCAATTGAATAGCACCAACAGCCCTACACCGGACCTCTCATCCGTGCCTCATTCGGAAGGTGCAAGATCATATGCAGCATCAGATCGAAGAAGCCGGGTGGAAAGATCTTCTCCAACTTGTAGAGCAACACAGGCGCTAGTGTTTCCATGTTTGCTACCACGGTATGAGACAACTCTTTAGCACAAAGCTGGTGGAAGAAATTGCTCAACTCAGCCAGTACTCTCTAGACATCTTTGGGGACATAGCCTCAAATCATCACCGGGAGTAGCCGCTCAAACCATATGTGATAGTCATGACTCTTGAGTCCGTTGATTCACAGAGTAGCTAAATTCACTCCTCTCTTTAGATTAGCTGCATAGCCATTAGGGAACATCAAGGTTTGGAACCACCCAAGTACTTCTCTCCTTTGGGCCCTTGTGAGAACAAAATTAGCCTTTGCCTTCATTGGGGATTTCATGCCTCTCAGAGATGCCATGTCTATTTTTGGTCTGTTGCATAATGCCGTCTGATTCACTCGGGCCTTGATGTTATCTTTCATCTTCTCAGGAATATCTATGATTGTGCCAAAAATGGTCTCGGGAAGACTCTTTTTGGTGTGTATTACATCAATGTTGTGTGGAAGGTGGAGATCATCGAAGTAGGGGAGATTCCACAAGCGTGGCTTATGAGTACATGCGTGTTGCTCACCATATCTGAGAAAACCATCTCCTTGTGCATTGATCTCAAGAGAGTCTAACTGAGCATGAACCTCGATGCTGGTCATCTTAGGTGGTGCTGAGACTTTGACAACCACATCTTTTTTAAAGTTCTTCCTATTTTACCTGAATGGATGGTTTCGAGGAAGTAACTGTCGATGCTTGTAGAAGGAGGAATACTTGCCACCCTTAACCAACCAAATGAACTTCAGATCCACTCGTCATATCGAGCATGTGAACTTCCCATGCACGCACCAGCCACGGAATATCGCATACGCTGGCATGTCATGTAGGGAGTAGAGGTACCAAACATGCATTCTAAAGTTTGTCTTTATAGCTCAGTCATATGTCCACACACCGTCTTCCTAGGCACGGACCAAATCATCCATCAGTGGCTCCATGTAGACACTCATATTCTTCCTCGGGTATTTATACCTTGGAATTATTAGTGACAAGAATATGTTCTATCGTTGAAAGATGACGCCGGGGAGGAGATTGAGGAGAATAACAAACATTAGCCAACAACTGTATAAGGTAGTCGTCATACCATATGGATTGAACCCATCTATTGCTAGAGCAATTCATATATTCTGAGGCTCTAAAGCTTCCTTAGGATGGAGCCAATCAAACATCTTCCATGCTTCACCATCCGATGGATGTCCCAGCTTGTTAGGGTTATAACAAACCCCATTTTTCTACCATGTCATCTGTTTGGTAGACTTCTCGGTCATGTAAAGCTGTTGGATCCTCAGTATGAACGAAAGATATCGAAGGATCTTCACAGGAATTAAGAGCTGCCTCTTTCCACCATCAGCGGAGTCTACCTCAAGATACCTAGAGGATTTGCACTTCATGCAGTGCTTTACGTATGCGTGCTCTTTTCTGAATAAGATACATCCGTTCGAATAAGCATGTATCTGCTCATATGGCATCTTAAGTGCACAGAGGACTTTCTTCGACTCATACATACTCTTTGGCAGAATGTGACCTTCCGAGAGGAGGCTACCAATAACTGTCAGCATGACATCAAAGCATTCTCGGCTCAAGCTAAACTAGGACTTGGCAGCCATTAGATGTGCGATGGCATCTAGTTGAGAAACCTTAGTATACCCGTGAAGGGGTTGCTGTGATGCAGACAACATATCATAAAATATCTTTGCGGTTGGCTCTGGCACTTCCTCTTCATGTGCTTTATTAAAATGTGCATCTTGAAAGTCATCTAGCATGTATCTGATCTCTCCATCATCGTCATCCATGCATTGTCACACCACCTCATCTCTAGCACGCTAGGTCTCACTATGGTACGTCCACCGGGTATAGTTTGGCATAAACCCGTACTTATAGAGGTGTTTATCCATGACCTCCTTTGTTTGTGGACGCTAGTTTTCGCACCGACTGCAGGGACACTAGGCCTTGCCACGTCTATTCTGTTTAGCAAATGCTGACTCTATGAATGCTTTAGTATTTTTGATCCATTCAAAGGTCACCTCGGCCTAACTAGGACGGCCCATGTACATCCACTCACGATCATCCATCCTCTAGTAAATTCGGAACAACATCACCCATGCTTTACCATTAGAGGGAAACGAGATGTATATAAGTGTCTAATAGGTAATGATAGGTCCTAATCCTACCTAAAGATGTGTAGATTGGGTTCATTTTTATGCTCCACTCCTCTCTGAAATAGAATTTTGGTAGCACCTCCCCGCTATTCTCTAAATGCACGTCTCAGCAACATGCCAAGAGAATGTGTATTTGGAGAACAATGGGGTGCTGCCGAAACCCTATCTCGGATCGGAGTGGAGCATGAAAATAAACACAATCTACACACATCCTCCGGCTGTCCAAGAAATGTGGATAGTTTGAAACAGTTATAGTTGTAGATATATGTCAGGGATGTGATCCCCGGGTACCCCACGATTAGGCTTATCAGTCTAGATCGAGAGCAGACCATGTCCAGCATTACAGTCTGGTATGCCCATGGTGGGGGTTCAGTTCTGATAAGGATGGTTGAATCCTTCTCGGGTATAACTAGATCTCAGATATGGTATGTGAAGATATGCTTGCACCAGAATCCATGTAATTAAGGAATTAGCACCCGAGTTCAGTAGGCAATCTTAAACCGACTCGGGATAGAGTCCTGGGTTATTAGGCTCACCTCCTGAGTATATAAAGGAGGCAAGGCACCCCCCTAGAGGCATCTATTCATCTAGCCATCTAACATCCAAGCTCATCATATTTTTTCTTGCTTTCGACACCTTAAGCCTCCATAGCTTAATTGTATTGTATTGTAAACTCATCCACCATATTATACATCCAAAATACTGAATGTAGGGTTATTATCATCCGGAAGGCCTAAACCAGTATAAACCTTGGCTCTTGTTTACTAGAGTCGACCATCGGGTTCAAAGCCGTTGCGCTTCCCTTACAAATCTAATCACCACCTCTGGTATCCTCTTGGGTAGACTGCTCGGTGATTCACTGACAATATACAAAGACTTGCATATTCCAAACCATAACTCTTCTGAACGGGAGACGCCTAGGTTACATCACACTTGCACGCACTAGTCTAAAATCATATTAAAACAACAAATTTTAAAAATTTTGGTAGCATCTCCTCTGTAAGTAGTACCAACACTAACATAACATGCAACAAATTGGGGCCTAAGGCCACAAGTAGCATGGCGTGATGGTCTGTGTCCACATACACATCATGGCTCGATGGCTAGCATCCATATACACAACATATTAATCAACGGAAGCATGAAAATAGCATCTAAAGCATACATGTACATATTTACTTGAATACTAATTAGGCCATACAAACAAAAAATGAGTACACATGTCAATCTACCAAATATACATGTAAATCAAATTGCCAAACTCCTTAGACAATAACATAAAAATAATAAACACTATATATGGCATTGCATTAGACAATAAAAACAAATATTAGAACTAAGCATACTAAGCATGCTAATTCTAGTTTAAAGAATATAAAGTATGCATACAATAAAATTTGCAACACTAGAAATGGCATTGTATTAGAAAAAATATGCATTACAAAAATATACATCACAAAAAATATACAACTAGAAGCAAAGAATTTATATATTGCAAAAAATTTATCAAGCAAAGAGATTGAACCTATTGACTGATGGAGAAAACGGCGATGGAGTGGAGTTAGCCAGTGGGAGAGGACCGGTCGTGGAGAGGATGCCGGTGAGAGGGGGCCGGTGGAGGGGCACCGTAGAGGAGGGACTGGCCATGGGGGGATGGGCCGACCGGGGGGCGCCAGCCATGGG
>ASSH01052676.1:0-14576 GCA_000418225.1 Zizania latifolia
ATTGGCACGCCACGAACCGCAAATTTAGGACCTGCACTAGAGTTAAGCAGATATCTCAGGCCACGCGTGTGACCAAAAACTTCACCAACACGCTTTTTGGCACGCCCGGTGGGACCATCTTCAACGACACTTCCCGCCATGGCGGGAGAATTCGATAGCAACAACATCATCCAGGTCACCATGCAAGTGCTGAATGAGGAACAAAGAGAGGCAGTGCAGAAGCATGTTGATGATTATCAAAAGATGTGCCTCTAATTCTTCGGCATGACTAGATCGGGACCCGTCCAGAAAACCCAATTGCCGAAGCCTACCTTCACTGGAGAATCTAGTCAGCGGCCCGACAGCCCCCACATCAACTTTCAAGAAGCTGTCAACCGCGCAGTCAACCACGCCCTCATCAACCAGTCTGGGGTCCTGGTTAACACTCTCCACGGGTTGATCAAGAAGACCGTCGAGGGTACTGTGGCTCAGGAGCCTCTACAGGACGTGACGTACTTTCCTGTCAACCACCCTCAAGCACCTCAGACACTTCAACTTCCTCGGCCGACTCAGCCACCAGCTGCTGATCCGCAAGGGCCGATGAGGCACGACGCCCCACAGATCACCTACGGCATCGAGAGGAACGTGCTGCCCGACCTCGTGCTGCCAAGGGGCCATCCAATGGTATCCCTCAAGGGTACCACTGGGCTGCATACTTCATAGGATAGCCCTACACCCATGGAGAACAGTACCACTACAACGCCCCTAGACCCGATCAGTACCCTCAGGCGCCCACGCCCGATCGATACCCCATACCAAACCAGCAAGAGGACTAGGCGAATCGCATCGCTGAGGTCATCTGCGATCAGTTTGGTCTGAAGCCTAAGGACCAGACTTACATGTATCGGAGGCCGTACCTGGAATGGTTCAATCAGGTGCCGTTGCCCCACCGATACAAGGTGCCTGGCTTCTCCAAGTTCTCGGGGCACGGCTCGATCTCCACGATCGAGCATGTGAGCCGCTTTCTCACCCAGTGAGGGGAGGCATCGGCCGATGAGGTCCTTAGGGTCTGATTCTTCCCGTTATCACTGTCGGGATCGGCCTTCGCGTGGTTTTCTTCGCTACCACCGAATTCTATCAGAGGATGGCCGGGCCTCGAGAAGCAGTTCCACAAATATTTCTTCGCCAGCATGCACGAGATGAAGCTGACAGACCTCACAGCGGTTCAACAAAAGATGGATGAGTCGGTGTAAGATTATGTTCAGAGGTTCCAAGACATACGCAGCAGATGTTACAGTCTCAGCCTTAGCGATACCTAATTAGCTGAGTTGGCATTTCAGGGGTTACTAAACCCAATCAAGGAGAGGTTCTCATCTCAGGAGTTTGAAAGCTTGTCGCACCTAGTGCAATGGGTATCGGCCCATGAGAGCCAGTTTCAAGAAGCTCAGAGAGACAAGTTTCAGAAGAAGGTTGCGTACGCTCAAGTGTATTCCTCGGACTCCAAGGAAGACACTGATTCTGATACCGAAGTTGGACTTGTTGAGTGGTCCAAAAATAAGAAGCCTGTTGCTTACCCCTGGTGAAGGCATCTGGCAAAGAAGAGAAGTATGATTTTGATATCAACAAGGCAGACATAATTTTTGACTTGTTGCTGAAAGAGAAACAGATCCAATTGCCGCCTAATCACATAATCCCATCGGTCGATGAGCTGAAGAAGAGAAAGTACTACAAGTGGCATAATTCTCTGTCGCACCACACCAATGAATGCAAGGTGTTCAGGCGGCAAATCCAATCGGCCGTCGAGCAGGGCCGAATCAAGTTCGACGACGGGCACCTGTTCCCCACCAATATGATCTACATCCAATACCCCGATGAACGGCGCAGAGAGGGAGATAAGCGCATCAGGATGGAGAGGAATCAGATGCAAGTCACTTCGTCAGATTTGATCAACAAGTATAAAAGAAAGGCGAGTGAGGAAGATGACTATGAGACCAATCAGGCCCCCTCGCAGTTCAACCCCCACTGGAACTGTGAGTTCTTCAGATTCTGCTGGAATGAAGGAATGCGGCTACCGTCAATGGATAATTGCTCCGAATGCAGTGGCAGCAGAATCAGTAGGAGGCCTCGTGATGATGACCGGAGACCTTATGATGATGATCGGAGGTCTTATGAAGGTGACCGATGGACTCCTCCGCATAAACCATCGGTGCACTTCCCGAGGCAATGAAGAAAGAATTGATTGAGTTGCTATGAGAATATCGAGATTGCTTTGCTTGGGAGAATCATGAAATGCCAGGATTAAGCCGATCAATTGTAGAACATCGGCTCCTGATAAAACCAGGATATCGGCCATTCAAACAACCTCCTCGACGATTCAAGGCAGAGTTATACCAGGATATCAAGGCTAAGGTCACAAGGTTATACGATGCAGGATTCATAAGGCCATGCCGATATGCTGAGTGGGTATCAAACATCGTCCCCGTATTGAAGAAAAATGGAAAGCTCAGAATATGTGTGGATTTCAGGGACTTGAACAAGGTGACGCCCAAAGATGAATATCCGATGCCGATTGCAGATTTGCTGGTGGACGTGGCATCGGGCCATAAAATAATAAGCTTCATGGACAGGAATGCAGGATACAATCAGATATTCATGGCAGACGAGGATATCCCTAAGACAGCATTCTGACGCCCTGGCGCCATCAGATTGTACGAATGGGTAGTAATGACTTTTGGGCTGAAGAACGCCGGAGCAACTTACCAGAGGGCCATGAACTACATATTTCATGATTTGATCGGCTTGCTAGTAGAGATCTATATAGATGATATGGTGGTGAAGTCAGGAAGTATCCAGGGACATACCGCCGATCTATGACAAGTGCTGAAGAGAATAAGGAAATATGGGTTGAAGATGAATCCTGATAAATGCGCCTTCAGCGTATCGGCACGATAGTTTCTAGGCTTTATCGTGCATGAGAGGGGAATTGAAGTAAGCCAGCGTAGCATTGAAGCAGTCAAGAATATCGAGCCACCTGTCGATAAGACCGAGTTGCAATCACTGATTGAGAAGATAAATCAAGCCGTGGCCTTTTAGAGGTTGGGGTATCGACATGATTGGCTAGATCTACCCAACATTAAGCAAGGGACATAAGTTCATATTAGCAGCTATAGATTATTTCACAAAATGGGTAGAGGCCATTCCTTTAAAGAAGGTTACTTCAGTCGATGCAATTGAGTTCATTAAAGAGCATATAATATACCGCTTCGGGGTGTCGCAGACAATCACAATCGATCAGGGTTCAACCTTCGTATCGGAGAAGTTCCAACAGTTTTCAGTCAGCAAGGGGATCAAGCTATTGAATTCATCGCCCTATTATGCACAGGCAAATAGGCAAACAGAGGTATCTAACAAGAGTTTGATAAAGTTGATAAAGCACAAAATCAATGAACAGCCGAAGCGATGGTATCAGTCCCTATCGAAGGCACTTTGGGCTTATCGGATGGCCTGCCACGGAGCTACACAGTTGCCGCCGTATCAGTTGGTTTATGGACACGAAGCAGTATTGCCATGGGAAAATAATATCGGCTCAAGGAGGATAACATTGCAAAACCAGCTCACGGCCGATGATTATTACAATTTAATGACAGATGGTTTGGATGATTTGGCGTAGACCTGATTAAGAGCCCTCGAGAAGATCAAAGAAAACAAAGCAAGGGTGGCTAGACATTATAATAAGTAGGTGGTGCCTAAATCATTTGAAGAAGGAGACTTAGTCTGGAAACTTATTTTGTCGATTGGGTCTAAGGACAATCGGTTCGAAAAATGGTCACCTAATTAGGAGGGGCCCTATCGGATACATCGAGTGGTTCCCGGTAATGCTTATTTACTCAAGAACATGGAAGGAGAAGTGTTCGGGAAAGCATTGAACGAAAAATACTTAAAATGATACTACCCGAGCATATGGATAAATGCCTAAGTCTACACAGAAGAAAGGAAGATCAGACAGCCGATATGAAAGTATCGCCTTAAGAAACGGCCGATGGAACTCATCGCCCTTAGACATAAATCTACAACATAAAGTTTAAGTATTTTTTGGAACCACAGCCGACCCATCGGGAACGTACCAGAGTTCTAAAGTCAAATAGGCAAATAGTTAGTTTACAAAACCCCAAGAGGTCTTGGAACTCCGATGACGCATGCAAGCGTATTTGTCGCCAATGGCAAAAGTTCAAGAGGTCATATAAGGTTTCAGGTCAGATATGGAACGATAGCCTCGGCCGCTTTGCTCCTGATGTCATCAATGCTCTGAATGAAGGCCAGGTCCTCCTCGTCAGACCCCGGAATCGACTCGATGGCCCGATGATGATGATGCGCGCGAAGGACGGCCTCAGTGAGTTGACTTTCTTGTGCTTGGATCTGATCGGGGAGAGCCTGTAGGGTATTTTCTTCATAAACTATCTTGGCCCGTACCTCGGCAAGTCTCGAAGCTAGATCGGCTTCCTCCACCTTCAACTCAGCCAGACGAGAGGAAGCAGCCGATACCCCATCTAGCAAGTTGTCCAGGTTGGCCTTCTCTTGAACCACGACGGCGTCATCGGCTTTGGCGGCCTCCAGTTGCAGCCTCCGACTTACCCTATCAGCCATTCTCTATTGAGCTCTGGTAAACAAGGACCGATGGAACTCCAGGTGAAAACCGACGTCAGTACGTCGACAAGCTCCACGGGGAGATGATCCATAATATCGTTGAAGCGCGCCCTTATCGGGCCCAAATTGTTTACCAAGTACTCAACAGGATCTTCAAGCCAATTCAAGATGTCCGATAAGACTTCTTTTACTTCAGAGGTGAGTGGAGCACTGGTCGGCTGGGGGGCACCAATAACTTCTTCTTCCTGCAAGTACTAGCTGACGTCGAAGGGGAACCTCTAGGCAAATGACTGGGTGAAAAAAACAAGGATTAGGGGGTCCATCGGAGAAGTGATGTCTAGAGAGGTCAAGGCAAAGACGTCAAGCAAAGTAGGGCTCATCGGCCCATGGCCAAACAGGAAAACGTTGAGTGCATCAGACCAAAAGTAGCAGGCGGCAGCTAGCATCGGCTCATTCTTATAAGGTTCGGCAAGGGAGAGGCCGATGCAATGCCCGATATCAATGTCATCCCAGAAGGTGCGCTTGGTGGCCGATACCCTAAGGTACCAGTCCCTCCAGCCGGGAAGAGAAGAGGGAAAAGCTCTAAAGCTCAAGTTCCAATCGGAGAGAAGCATCCTGGAGTTTTTAAAAGGGATCATTTGGGTTTCAGCATTGATAATGTCGGAGGGGTCTGGAATACCCATCGGACCGAGGAAAAAGTAAGAAGGAGGATCTGCAAAGGGGATGAGGATTTGGTTCTTGACGTTCTACAAAAAAAAAGAAAATGGTCGAATCAGAGAACTAGAAGAATGCAGCAAGAAATCGAGAACTCAAAGGAACAGTGAAAAAAGAAGAAAAAAAAGGGAGCAGTGCAATGTACCTCCGGGATTGTAGGGTGATCGCCATTAGAGCTACGGTGGATATTGTTGATGCGGCTGAATGCGAAGGGGTCGACTATGCAGTCCTGGCTCGCCGAAGATGGAGGCGAAGACATCGGCAGCAAGTGCGCAGTGACGGCGAGAAAGCTTGGGTGCGAAAAGTGCTGTGCGCGTGAAGGAAACGAGAAGCAGAGAAGAAGAGGAAGAGTTGCCGGTTGATATTTATAGGGCGAATGTGGTGCTTCAGAAACTAAGTTAAGGAGAATTCCGCAGATTTGGTGGGGTCCATGACCCAACGTTTGGCAGAGGTTGGTATTGGTAAAGCTGGAATTTCGAAGCATCGGGTTGCACCCATACTCCAAAATTAGGGGGCATGTGTTAACGGCAAAATTTGGTAAGGCCCAAGCCCAACAAAGTTTCGACACAGTCAATGAAAGTTAAGGAGTCTGGTCAAAGCACGGTCAATGAAGCCCATCCGTAACGCACAGTGACCGGATAAAGATACAAAGAAGCCGATAAAGGAGGGGATAGATTTTGCTGCAAAGATAAAGATGGAATCGGTTGCAGTCGTATCCGCATAGGACGACAAGTCTCCGGACTATAAATATGTAAATTTTAGATTAGAATAGGGATCAATCAACTCTCGGTGCATCGCCAAACTTGCCATCGGTGAGTTCTTGCTCTCCCGCAGGGCTGCATCGTTTCGATCTCCGACGAGGGGTAAGTTTCGCCAAACATGTATTGATTCGTAGGTCTAAGGCTTTATCGGTTAGGTCCAACATCTTAGTCTATGTATCGATCATGCTGTATCAGATGTGTGGTTTAGATCAAACATATTAGTCTAAGGCTTCCTCGGTTAAGTTCGACATCTTAGTCTATGTATTTGATTCACATCATGTATCGTTCATCTGGACGAAGTGTGTTCCGATATGTTTAGCATTATGATTTGCTGTGATTTAGCGACTGTCTTGGTTCGATCCAATCTTGCAATTACAGTAAAGGATAATACGAACACAGATCGGGCATGCTGAGGCCAGGTTCTATCGAAGTGTAAGCTGATAGGTTATCTCATGTCTGTCAATGCTACATGCTTAAATTTCATGAATGATCCAGGGTATCGGCCTGACGTTATTTCACTTGTCTTGCTTTTACGACCCGATGCTGGCCCAGATACTATTTTTAGTTGCTTTCACAGATTAGTTGGTTCAGGCCGATGCCGATGTCTCGATAGGTTTTACAGTAGATCTATTTCTCGTACATTGTGCCCCCGATATGCTGCGTTGATTGGCCTTTACCATGTTCTTATTGTATTTTATTTGCAGTCATTTAATAGATAGTCCGATACGCGTTGAAACCATCAGCTCGATAGCCGATAGGTGTTACTACTTACGGTTTTCTTGTTTATCTTATCAGTTGTAGGATCAAACTGATTGGCACGCCACGAACCGTAAATTTAGGATCTGCACTAGAGATAAGCAGATCTCTCAGGCCACGCGTGTGACCAAAAACTTCACCAACAGGAGGTAACTCTAACTCATAGGCGACTTCACCCCTTTGACTTGTTATCCGGTATGGTCCCACAAAACGGAGTGCCAACTTTCTCTTGGTCTGGAAATGACAAACTCTATGGAAAGAGGTAACTCTAAGTATACAAAATCTCCTTCTTCAAAACTGAGATCTCTGCGACGGTTGTCGGTATAACTCTTCTACCTAGACTGAGCAACCTTGAAACGGTCTTGAATAATCTTGACTTTACTTTTAGCTTCCTTCGTAACATCGGTGCCGAAGACTTGTTTCTCACCTACTTGATCCCAAAACAACGATGTTCTGTACTTTCTTCCATACAAGGCTTCAAACGGGGATATCTAAAGACTAGCTTGATAACTATTATTATAGGAGAACTCAGCGTAAGGCAGGTTCTTATCCCACGATCCTCCAAAATCTAGAGCACAGGCTCTCAACATATCTTCTAGAATCTGATTCACCCTCTCTATTTGGCCATCAGTCTAGGGATGACAGGCTATACTAAAATTCAGACGGGTACCCAATTCTTCTTGTAGCTTCTGCCAAAATATAGAAGTAAACTGAGTTCCTATGTCAGACACTATCCTTTTAGGAACTCCATGCAAACAAACAATTCTAGCCATATATAGCTCTACTAACTGACTATCACAGTAGGTTGTCTTGACTAGTATAAAATGAGCTACTTTCGTTAAACGATCAACAATAACCCAAATAGAATCATACCCTTAGGTTGTTCTTAGCAATCCGGTTATAAAATATATTCCGATCTCTTCCCATTTCTATTCAGGCACTTGTAAGGCTGAAGTAATCTTGCAGGTCTCTGATGTTCTGCTTTTACTCTTTGACATACATCACATAAAGCTACATACTCTGCTATCTCACGGTGCATACTAGGCCACCAAAACTTTTCTCGAAGGTCTTGATACATTTTAATACTCCCAGGATGAATAGAGTACTGGGTCTCATGGGCTTCACAAAGTATGAGATCTTCCAACTCCTTATCAAGTACACAAATACGATTTCCATGCCATAAGGTACCTTTCTGTCCTCAACGAATTCACAAGATTTTCCTTCCTTCATGCTCTCCTTGGTTTTTAGAACATAAGGATCATCCACTTGAGCTTTATGAATATGATCTAACAGTGAAGGCTTGGCTTCCAATGCTGCTAGAAATCCACTTGAAACGACACTCAAACTTAACTTTTCAAATCTTGCAGCAATTCCAATGATACTTCCTCAACTGAAATAGCATTCTCATAGGTCTTGCGACTAAGAGCATCTGCTACCACATTTGCTTTACCAGGGTGATACTGAATACTGACATCATAATCCTTGACTAACTTGAGCCTTCTTCTTTGACACAGGTTCAAATCCGGTTGAGTGAAGATATACTTCAAACTTCTATGATCCGTAAAGACTTCTATATGAATACCGATGAGATAATGACACCAAATCTTTAGAACATGAACCACTGAAGCTATCCCTAAATCATGGATCGGATAATTCAACTCATGAGGTCTTAATTGCCGAGAAGCATAGGTAACTACATTACCTTCGTGCATGAACACACATCCTAAACCTTGACGAGATGCATCACAATATACCTAGAAATCTCCTTTAGGATCTGGTAGAATTAGCACTGGGCTGATACCAATCTTTTTTTCAACTCTATAAAACTTTCCTCTCACTCGGGTGTCCAAACAAATTTCTCATCTTTCTGTAACAACTTGGTCATAGGATTGGCTATCTTGGAGAAATTCTCAATAAACCGATGGTAATAACCCGCTAGTCCTAGGAAACTCCTGATCTCCGTAGTGTTCTGAGGTTGTATCTAATTAGTAATAGCTTCGACTGTACTGGGATCAACGACAACTCTTCAGGAAGAGATGATGTGACCCAAAGACTTCACTTCCTTCAACCAAAACTCACACTTAGCTAACTTGGCATACAACTGATGCTCCCTTAGCTTCTATAGGGCTAGGTGCAAATACGCTACATGATCTTCCTCTATCTTGGAATAGATAAGAATTTCATCAATGAACACCATTACAAACTTATCCAGATATTCCATAAACACGTTGTTCATCAAATTCATGAAGACAGCAGGGGCATTGGTCAATCCAAATGACATCACTAGATACTCAAACAATCTATAGCAGGTTGTAAAAGCGGTCTTATGGATATCTTCTTCTCGAATTCTTAACTGATGGTATCCTGACTGAAGATCTATCTTGGAGAATAATGAGGCTCCTTGTAACTGATCAAACAAATCATCAATGCGAGGAAGAGGATACTTATTCTTAATTGTGACCTCATTCAAAGCTCTATAGTCCACGCACATTCTCTTAGACTTGTCCTTCTTCTTTACGAAGACAACTAGGGCTCCCCAAGGCGAAGTGCTTGGACGAATATATCCTTTCTCCAGCAATTCCTCCACTTGCTTCTTGACTTCAACTAACTCATTCGGGGCCATCTGATATGGTCTCTTATGTATTGGGGATGTACCAGAAACTAGATCAATTCTGAACTCAATGTCGCTCTGAGGTGGCATTCCCGGCAACTCTTTCAAAAACATCAGGATACTCTTGCACCACAGGTATCTTTTCAATCTAGACCTCATTCAATATGATCTTCAAACCATACGGGCTCGGGTTATGGAAAGTGATGGTTTGGCCAAGGTGATTCATTACTGTGACTTCTCTAGTTGCGCACTTAATCTCACCCTCATGTTTTACTAACCAATCCATTCTCAAAAGACATCTAAGTCTTTGGATTCTATCAAGATTAGGTTGGCCAGAAAAGGGACGTCAAGAATCTCAATGGTTACCAGAGGACTAAAGAGAGAAGTAGGCATCTAGTGACCAGGGGTACAAATCACTAACGAGCGGGGTAGGGGTTCTACAGCCATTTCATATTTTTCCACAAAACTTTTTGATATGAAAGAATAAGTTGCACCAGAATAAAAAAGTACTGTTGCGAGTATTGAGTTAACAGGGAACGTACCCAATACTACATCAGGGGCAGCTTGAGCTTCTTCGGCTATGACATGATTCACTCTTGCCTTGACTTGACCGATAGGGGCTTGGGTTGGGGCTAATGTAGCTCTGTTCTGACGCTTAGGCTCTGGGCACCTGTCAGAATAGTGACCAGGCTTTTAGCAATTGAAGCACACTATTGGCTTTTCATTCTTGTCCTTCAAGGGAACTTAGTTAACACCAGTGGCTTGAGCAGGGCGAGGCGCATTGGGGCGATACGCTTGAGGTGCACCACTAGTGTTTCCACTCCCACTAGCAGCATAAAACTGACGAGGGCAATTAGCTTGAGCATTGGGTCCTCCTGACTGCTGTTGCTGTGGCAACATCATAAAACAAGGCTTCTGATTGTTGGGCTGCTGATTCTGCACTATTCTGCGCTTCTTGGACTCCATCCTGTTATGCCAATCCTCTTGACGAATTGACTTATCAACCAACTTCCGAAAATCAACATAATCTCCAGAAATCAGATGAACGGCCAGTTCATCATTCAGACCACCAAGAAACTTCTCCTGACACTCAGCATCTGACTTGACATCTTTAGGGGTATAACGAGCCAAATGATTAAACTCATATAGATATTCAGTGATGAAACAATTCCCTTGCTTGATGGCACAAAATTCCCGCTTCTTTAGAGCCACTAGTCCATCGGGAACATGGGCCTACCTAAAACCAGCTAAAAAATCTGCCCAAGTAATCTCGGATCCATCAACTTTGTTCTCCTTAAAGTTACTCCACCACTCTCCTACTGGACCTTGAAGTTGGTGGGATGTAAACAAAACCTTCTTCTGATCAGTGTATTGCAGAACCATTAGCTTCTTTTCAATAGTGAACAGCCAGTCACTAACCTCCACCGGGTTGGTAGTGCTAGAGAAAACAGGCGGCTTCACATGGAGAAACTCTGATAACTTGTTCTAAACTAGAACAGGTGCAGGTGGGGGTTGAGCAGGTGGGGCACGATGCTGAGCATTCATCTAGGTCATCAACATGGCCATGCGTTGATTTTGATTAGCAAGCACTTGTGCCAAGGTGGGGTTCTCTGGAATGGGCGGCGGAAGATGGGGCTGATGCTGCTGCTACTGAGACTGCCCATTATTGGCTCTAGTTGCTTCATCTATTCCGTCCTGAGAATTGATGCAGTGAGTCTGCACCATCTTGCTAAAGAGAACAAATGGGAGAAGGGGATAGGCAGAATTTAAAAAGAGAAAAGAGACAAGAGAAAACATCTTGTACTAATATGAAATTCGTTATGATTTTTATTAGATTCTAGAAGAAACTCCTAAGTGCAGATGTATCACAGAAGGACGATACAAACCACACACTACAGACAAGCAAAGCTAACAAGCATTTAGCCTAAGCAAAACAAACGCCTAACACAACGTACTAAAGGTGCATAGGGACACTAAGGGCTAGGCTCCTCTGAGGCTGGATCAAAAGAAAACTCTGGCTCTTTTGGATCACTCTCTTCCATGACTCCGCCTTCATCATTATCTTTACCCTCATCACTCTCAATGATGATGATCTCCTCTTTACACATCCTCTGGATCACTTGTACCTTGGGCGGCATCTGAACTCATTCCTTGTAGAACGACGGATCCTAGGACCTCCTAGTGGCGACTCTCCCTTTAAGGTAGCAACTTCCTTCTTCAACGCATCCACCTGATACTACAATGGACAGATGGTCTAACAGTTCCGATTCTTTTGCTCATGTGCTCTAATGAGTGCATCCTTATGGCAATCGTCCATAGCCTTCAGCTTATTTGCCATCCTGACCAAAGTAGCACTATCTTCCTCACCAGTGGGTGGGTACTCTGTATAATTATCACGATGAGTCTTCCTCAGGTGGTACCTATACTCCGATGCTAACAACTTGGCTGCAAGGCAATCTCGAAGCTCTCTAATAGCAGCATAAGCAGCTTCCTGACAAGCATGACCAAAATTCCTTCCTTCAGCTTCTACTATCATTGAGGGGATAGTCTCTCTTTCACTCATGATAGAAATAGCCACTTGTACCATTCTGGGGGAAACTGACCTGACTTGGGCATAGATGGAAACCTCCTGATATCAACAGAAAAATGCCATATGCCTCAACTCTTGACAAAACCTTTCATTCTAAGGCACCTTTGGGGCTGGGATCCCTCGGCAGACATCTAAAAAAACAAATTAAAATAAAATCAGCACCACTTTTCTAAAAAAAGAAGCACCCTTTTGAAGAAAGAAGAAAAGAAGAGAGAAGTAGAATAACAAGAAAATAGTTTTTAGCTCCTAAGGTTAAACCACTTGGCCATTCCTACAGTCGAGTTTGCTCCGATACCAACTTGTCACGCATGGAAATTCCAACCATTTTCTTGTGATTTATTGTGTGGAAAGTCCCTCGTCAAGGAATCAGTCGAGGCACACAATAGACAATTTTATTGAACATCGAAAGCATTATTGTTCATGATGAAATAAATAAAGTACTTATTACAGAAGTGGCATTAGAACCTCAAACAATAATGACAAACATTGATAACTCCTAAATAACTTTATTGACGCAGCGGGGACTCCACTCCATAGGCAGACTTGACTAGGCCTAGCTCAAAAGGCGCCACCTTCATCTTCGCTGATGAACTCCTCTTCTTTTGGTGGGAGAATGCAAGGGTGAGTATTTTGAATACTCAGCAAGCCATCCAAATGGAACAGTTATAATGCACATATGATACAAAGGACGACATAATATGGTTCATTTGCATAAAGAGAGTATTAAAGAGAGATAGAATTTAAGAGTAATTCTAATTAAGTTAGAACCTTAAAATAGTATTAATCCAATCACTGAATAACACTTATCCAGAGTCATCAGGCCTAAAAGAACCAATCAAACCACTCTAAACAGAGCTAACCGGGTTGAATAGAAAGTAAAATAGGTTAATTAAGTAATCATGGGACTAATTACGAGTGACCCTACATTGCCGTCCGTAACCGTGGGCACAGCTATTCGAATAGTTTTACTCTGATCAGAGGTACACAACTTTACCCACAAGACACAGCCCTATAACATGTCACCATGCTTCTCAATACCACCATGGTACATTAGAAAAGAGCTGTGATATGACCATCCACCTAGATCCTCCAAGCTTCACACCCTAGGAACCATCTACACGATATACCCCTGGCACTCCCCATCTGAGTAGCAAAGACTTACACCAGTGTAGGGCTATCGGTCGTCTCAATGTTCCACCTAGGATCTCTAGGCTTTCGATCAAACCATTACCAATGCTGGCTTGTGGTGAGTGCGAGTTTACAGTGCAAAAGGGGCCCATGAACCGGTCCTTAAAGTGTCATGAGTACGACTAGCAAAACCATGGACCTTGTACTCACAACCTACCTTAGTCAAATTTTAGTGACAATTAAGTCATGAACCAGTTCAATATTCTAGTAGTAATCATAAGCTAACATTAACATGTAAGTGGTATTAAACAGCATGATAAAATGTGATACTAGTTTTTAAGCAGGGCTAAGCAATCCTAAGCATCCAAATAAATCATAGTAATTATTCATATTGGTCAAGTTAAATAATCCCTAGGTAGACAAGGAACAGGTAAATATCAACAGGGGGCAATACAAGCAGGGTTATATTCCAATCCTAGTGATATTCAAAAATAAAATGCACTTTTAAAAGGATAATAGCTTTAAAACATGGGTTCAATATGATCAAATAGGAGACTTGAATAACTTGTCTTGCTGAACAGGGATGAAAATGGGCGACTCCTCGATGAAAACAGGCTAGACTAAACAGCAATACAAGCAAGCAACAATAAATTAAAATAGTACATATGCGTATGCATTCTATGTGTGAACATATTTTTAATGGGTAGAGCTCAATTTTAGAAAAATTCTGTAATTTGAATGGTTAAATTTGGAGTTCGGATGAATTAGATATGAAATTTTGAAGTTTAAACCTTATTCTATTAATTTCAGAAAATAAAAAGGATTTATGACGCAATACCGAATTATTTTTCTAAAGGAAATTCTAATTTATGGTGTCAGCAGGGGGCTGCGGACGCGTGCAGACCGAGTGTGCCACATGGCGCACATGTGGCGCACACGCGGGCGATGGCAGCAGACGTGGCACCAACGCAGTAGCCACGCGGTGGCCACGTCAGCGCGCACGTGGGAGCGGCGCGGCGGTGCATGGGGACCAATGATCACCGATGGGTAGCGGCCCGGTGACTGACTGTGATGGGCAGAACAAGACTAGGGGAGAACGGGGAGCTCACCGGGATGAACGGCGACGAGCGGCGGCGACGGAGGTGATCGGCGGCGAGGAACGGGCGGCGGATGACTCGGGTTGATGGCGGGAAGGGAGCTCCGGCTATTGGCGACAGCGACAGAGGCGATGCCATGGACCGGAGGATGACGACGAAGCAAACGGCGGTGACGGCGAGGTTCAGCGGCCATGGGATCGGCCAGAATCGATGGCCGGAGACGGCGGTGAGTGGCGGAGGCAGAGACGCACGCGGAGACAGCAACGTAGGGGGCTAGAGCGGCGGCTAGGGTTGGG
>ASSH01052677.1:0-14581 GCA_000418225.1 Zizania latifolia
GCCCACCACCGGAACCTCGGCGCCTCCATAGGCGGCAGATCCTCCACGCCGAACGGCCGCCGCCCCTCCGCCGCCGCGCCGCCCCTCAAGCTCGCGGCGTACCCCCTTCCCAGAAACGGCGCAGCTCATCAGAAAGACGCACACAACAATCAGAAACAGCAGCAGGGCACACCGACCTGATGGAGAACGCGGCGACGGCGGCCATAGATGCGACGACGTGGACGCTCTCTCTCTCTCTCTCTCTCTCTCTCCGGCGACGCGGAGGCCCCAAATCTGCCTGCGATTTTGGGGAGTTTTGGAAGGAGAACGGAAGGGGACGCGAGGTGAAAGTGTAGTATTTAATGGGCACAGCGATTTAGAAAGAAGTAAATTATTTTGGGGGGATTTAATTAATTTAATCCTTCCCGCTCTTCTAATTGCTGTTTAATTGCTTGGCTGGCCTTGCTAGTGGGGGCCCACACACCATTTACTGCTGCTGACAGCGACGCGTGAGCGATGGGCAGCGGCGCGATCTCGGCCGTCGGATGGCTGGATCGCATCAAGCGACGGTAGTGGGGGCTGGTTAGAATTGGTGGGCGCACACGGCAGGTCCGTCTGCTCTTCCACGCACGTCCGTTCGCCTGCATCCCCGTCACTGCTCGGTTTCGCTATGTCCACACGACAACGTGAGACGTCAAGCTTGTACTATAATACACCTTCACAAGGATGCGATGATATGATATAGTACTACCTACCTTCGCAAATACTTTTCAATTTTAATCTTGAGGATTTAATATTTAACTAACAATATTTTACACAATTAAATTTACACTATGAAGTGTTGTACTTTGTTTTAATCTTATGTTGAAATTAATGATATCTAGTCTTGTCAAAACTAACAACTATTCTAGAACCGAGTAAGTACTTTTCCATCGTCAACAAATTTAATTTGTACAATTGTGTGAGGTTATCATATCATTTGTTGTTACAAAAGGGAAATTTTATGACTACAAGCCTAGGTGGCACATAAATATAGAATATATTAATTATTGAATATTTTTTATTCGCATATATAGAAAAATGCGAATATTCGTTTATTCGCATATATAGAAAAATGCAAATGCATTAGTGATGGCACGCTATTTCCTTTTAATCTAATTATAAATTAGTGATCGATTTGTATTTTTTTATGCCACCATGAAAAAATGTAGTACACACTTTCCCACATGTGGAAATTGTGTATTATCTATGGTTTAGGTATAGTAGCACATATCTTTCAGAATGTCTTCTTCTTTTTACTTGTATAATACTAGAAGGAAATTATATCAAAAATAGCTAATTAATAATTAATTCATGTTGCATGTTATAAGCCGTTTAACTTTTTAATAAATCGAACTTATTTATCTTTGACTAATTAAAAAATATAATAACAATTACAATATCAAATTAGTTTAATTAAATCAACCATAAAATGTCTTAGTAGTGAATTTATTTGATATTATAGATGTTAATATATTTTTATTTAAATGCAGTCAAAATTAGAAGACATTTTATTATTAAACGACTTTAGTAATAATATACCAAAACAACATGAGACATGTTGTATAATATACGAAAACAGTGATGTGATGATATCAGCATATACGCCTTTTTCTTTCAGTGATAAGGACACTACATTTATGTGAAGTTATCCAATATCTTGTTGTTTCTTATTGCAACACTTTGTTAAGTGAGTGAACTTCATATATGTCCTATTTAACTCTTTTAGAAGAAAATATTTGCATTAATTATCTTCATTGAACAAAGTGGCCTGATGTTCTCAATATACTAGAAAAATGTTACTACTTAATCTGTCACTATCTTACCTATCATAATTTTAGTCAATTGGTTAGCCCCATCTAAAAGGAAAGGATTCAAACAAGTCTTGGTTGGCCCACTAACTATTTCTAGTATACACCTTGTTTAACAAGGATTGAGAATTCGAACTTGGGTCGGCTTGCAAACTGGCCCTACCATATTATTTTGTTATAACCGTATATGTCCATAAGATATAGTACCTAACTAAAAGGGGAGGATTTAAACATGCCTTAGCTGGTCTATTAACTATTTTCGGTACACTCCTTGTTTAACAAGGGCTGAGGATTTGAACCTCGATCGGCTTGCCAATTGATCCAACAGTATATGTTGTCTTAACCAGCTATGTCCATTAGATGGTACCTATGTCAAGGGGAGGATTCAAACATCATGTGTTGGCGCACTAACAACTTCGGGTACACACCTTCTTTAACAGGGGTGATGGATTGGAAACTTGTTCACCTTGCCAACAGCCAAACCATATTTTTTAACCTCCTATGTCCACAAGTTGTTGCCTAACTAAAAGGAAAGGATTCAATCATGCCTTGGCTGGTCCACTAATTATTCCGATGCACACCTTGTTTATCAACGGTCGAGGATTCAAACCTGGGTCAGCTTGCCAACTAGACCTACTATATAATTTATAAAATTAAATAAAATACACTTGAAATTAATCTTTAATCTCTGCCAAACACAATCGATCTGCGATCAACCTGCCTGATGCATCACGCACGAGTCTATTTGACTAATTCTGGCACAAGTAGTGGCGGAGCCAGGATTTGTGAATGCTTGCTCAAAATAAGGGCTAAAACTATCCACGACATTGTACACGGCAAAATATAACAAAATATAAGGAAAAAATAAATTTCAATTAAAAATTAATAGTCTATTGCATTAATGATTAGCGTACCGTAATAAATAATTAATGGATCAAATCTTCATAGAATTATAGCTTTGCTACCTATCAATCAAAAATAGATAGAGATCCTGAAGAAGAGTTAAAACCTATAAAAAAATACGTTTCATATGTAAGTGTTGCAAAAAATGAAAATTTAATTTTTTTGTGTATATTACAAAACAAGACACATACCTCCAGCGATAGGTAATTTATGTTTTCATGTCCTCATAGAGTTATAATATTTTATGATCTTTCGATCTTCAATAGTAGTTAATACATCTCGCTCAATATAGCATATCATACAAGAGATAATTCCTTATATGCCACACTGAAAGTTCACTCTTCACTCGTTCCCTTATATGTCACTCATTCTCTTATTGACATGTGGGTCTCAGGATCACATGTTAGTGAGAGAGCGAGTGACATATAATGGATCACGTGAACTTCTAGTGATATATAAGGAACTTTTCCTTTCATCCATTCATCATATATTCATCTTATTTCTCAATTCTGTTGATGGAGGCATATCATATGGAGTGAGAGAGGCAAAAGAGCAAGGAAGAAAAGGGATGGAGCTACTTTTGTTGACAGATTGTCAACAGGATCCTATATTTTGGCAAAGAGGATTCTTTCCTCGAAATTAACAAGAATGGGCCATGTCGATTTCTACAGCATGCCAGACCCAAATTAACCTAAAATCACATTGTTCAGTTATTGAACATTTCAATTCAATGTTCAGATGGTATATAACATAGGAACAAATCATGCAACTAATTGGTCAACAAGAAGCTGGTACAGGGCTTCATCCAAGAAAACAATCTACTAGTGCATATTCAGCATGTGAATGGATACACTTCGGTCAGGAATACAAGAGTTGTCGGTGGGGGGATGGAAAAGGACATGACCATGGAAAACCATTTCACAATAGGTAGGGAGAACACAAATTCCTACAGGAGAGAAAGCACAGGCGGCTCTGCACGGTCGAGGGCCAGGGCGGCAGGCGCATGCAGGCACGCCACGTGCGGGCTACAAGACTGACTTATTGACTCTCTTCTTCGTATACATATCTTAGTAATTAATTTAATTCTCAAATTTATTTGGCACATATCTTATATTAGAAACAAGATTGATCGGGTGTACGTAATACGTATAGACCGGTTCTTTTCTATTATTAAAAAATAAGAATGATCATATCCAATCGATGTCTGGCATGCACACACCGGATCGACATGACTTTGGAACATGTTCTCCCCTTCTTCGTTCTATGTTAATTCCAAGTGCACTGTTCACTTCTCCAAATTTGACACGCTTCACTGATCTGCGGCAGAGGCGCTGAGCTCTATGATATATATATATATATATATGTGTGTGTGTGTGCGCGCGCGCGCGCGCGTGTGCGCCTTTTGTATCAACATATGCTTCTCCTTGACCATTAATTGGACATATGTGTGCTTTGTGTATTTCTCCAGACTGCTGTGCAACATTTTTTTAGCCATTTCTAACACCCCGGGTATCCACATACCCAAGATGCCACATCAAGTCCTAAAATTACTTAAGTCTAAAATTTATTCAAAATTTCGGCAGAGTTTTCCCTGTAATTTGAACATCCACGATAGGCAATTAATAACATAATGACATAATAACCAACCATAACCTCAAAACCATCACCAAACACTACTTACGATCATATGAAAGTAACCATGACATAAATAACGTTTTAAATGTCCAAATACGTTAATTAAGCTACTTTACACAATAAAACTCAGATATGAAGTAAATGTTATGAAAAGTGAAGTGTGGTTGAAGCTTCTACATCATGACCCAGTTATCTTATCGATGAGTACCTAAAAACATAAATAAAATACAAGAGTGAGTATAGATTACTCAGCAAGTACAATATAGAACTAAATACAATTAATGCATTATATTCATACAAAGAATTAACAACAACATTTTCTTTTTCATTTGAAAAGTGAGAAAATAAGAAATAGTAATTTCTATCCCTAACAATCATGAATATCATTTTAACATTATCGGTCAGCCGAGCAAGCGGGGCTAGTGCTCACTTGTAGGATCCAGAATAAAAAAAGCAAATAACACTCTATGGCCACGCATGGAACTTGAAATTTCATAATAAAGAATCAAAAACATAAATATTGAATGCTGGAATACATATTTTGAACAACTTTGAGATAACATATCAATCGCACATAATTAAATAACAAGACAGTTAAGGAATATAACGCAATATATAAACACATCCATTCAACATAGATTTAGTTTGTCTTGCACTTGTCTTAACCGTAGCGATATCCTGGATTCTCACTCGTTTTGCCAAAAGACTTCAACCTAAACCATAAAACAATACTCAGAAACTATCCCACATATAAGCTCCACTATTATTCGGTATAAAAACTCTAAATCCCGAAACATCATTCGGTATAAAAACTCTAAATCACAAAACATTGGACATCCCGATAAAATGCTAAAAAACATGGATCCTTCGTTGTTTTAGACATAACTTTTAAATCACTAATCCGAACTTAATAACTAAGTATATCTTGAGCATCTAAAGAAAATAACCTATAACTTTCGTGTTATGCTCTAGGAGTAACGACGCATCCATCATCCCCAAATAAAAAGAAAACGACGTGTTGTCCCGGTTTTGGACCCAGACAGCAGCACTATTTTTGCAATAACTTTTAAACCAATTATCTGAATTAGGTGAAACCAGCGCCGTTAGAAATATATTGACTACGCCTACAACTTTTATTTAGACCTCAAGACCCGATTCTCAACAGATTAATACCAGTTTTAAAAATACACTTTCAGCCTACCCGGAGAATCAAATTTCTAAAATATTCGAAGATCGATTCCAAATTCATTTGAAGTTCATTCATCTAGGGACTACAAGAAGGTTACCCATGCAACGAGAACCTTCGATTTTAGAAGAATTGAGGGTTGCCCTAAAACCCCCAAAAATCCCCAAATCTCTTCCTCTCTTCTTCTTCTTTGCCTTCTCCCTTCTCCCCTTCTTAATTTTCTTGGCAGCTGAGACCCAAGAGTCGGCGACAGCTCGCTAGAGGGAGAGGCGGCGTCCGGTGGCCGACATCAGGACAGGTGGTGAGCAGACGGCGTGGCAGCAGCCTACGGGTGAGCAGCAGCGACAGCGATGGCTGACGTGGCGTGCGGTGGCCTGCGCAGCGAGCGGCTGCCAGCGGGCGGAGGGCAGGCAGGCGACAGCGTGGTGCTTGCGTGAGGCTTGAGAGATAGATAGAGAGAGAATAGGGCTTGCACAACTATATATATATATACCTATTTTAATCCAACGGCCCACGTTAAACCACCCTCTATGATCTCATCTGAAATTCGATTGCAATAAATAAATATAGAAATAGAACCTACTTGACGAGCACTACGCAAGCAAGGAACCCGATTGTTCATCGGAGCAACGGTTAAAAAGTTGTATTTTTAGTATTTTTTTTGAAACCCTAGATATTACACCATATTTACTCTCGATGTACCTTAGCTTATCAGTCTGCTTGTCCTTGGTCTCGATCTCTTCTTCCGTAGCATTAAAAAGCAATAACTATTCAGAACTAATAGAGGGCTACGCTCATAATTCAAGGACAAAACTTTCTTGACTACAATTGTTTTCAATGTTTTCAAAAAATGTAACTCACACATTTACAGATAATAAGTTATAATTAAATTGTATTAGAGACGGGTTAGTTGAAGAAATTATGTTAGTATCATTTGAAGTATCTCTATCTAGGCACTCCACTCAATGACTCACTTGTTTTTTTTCTCGTCTTCTCTTAAGCTATTAGAAGTGAACTGCACGTGCGCTTCACAATTTGCACTCGCATGTAGATAGAGACCGCCTGATTTGTGTACATTATACTAGTAAAATTAATCGGATATTATGCATATTCACTACTGCTTAGTTTGTCGACAAAGCAATATTTGTTCAGAACTAATAGGAGATTATACTCATACAATATAATTAACTTATCTAATTGTTTAACTCAATTTCTTGTGTCACCATCAAGAGGAAGGATTGGCTAGCTTTTAAATGGGACCACGATATATATAGGTAATGATGTATGCCTAACACATATTTTCACGTCAATTGGGAATATGTTTGATAAAAATATGGCTCTAACACATGTTGGAGAAGTGTTAACACCAAATATATGATATTCAACTATTGTCAATAACTCTATAATATTAATTAGTGGGAGTCTTAATGAAGCATGGATTACAATGTAGCTTTTCTTTTATCAGCAAAAAGAGACAATAAGGTTGGATCACTACCACAAAAATAGTCTTTAGTGACGGAGCTTTACTGACGGATAATTGATGCGCGTCACTAATATACTTTTAGTGACGGACCTTTTTAGACGCATCAGTGATGTTGCTTTATTAGTGATGAGTTGTAATATAGCCCGTCAATAAAGAGGGGGCACCTCCATTAGTGACGATTTATATTACCACCCGTCACTACTGATCTAGTGACGGGCGGTAGTTTTCACCCATCACTAATGGCTAGATCATTAGTGTAGGGTAGAAACTATCGTCCGTCATTGATGATGTTTATAAATAGGCGGGCACCAATAGAACGCTTTCATATCATGTAGAACCCTAAACCCTAGCGGCCACCCCTTCTGCTTCGCCGTCGTTCCACCGTCGTACTCCACATGTTTCGCCGTCGCGGCCTCCGTCCCCTTGCGGCCTCCTCCGTCGGTCTCCGTCCCGTCGTGGCCTCCTCCGTCGGTCTCCTCTTCTATCGCCGACCCTCCTTTGTGAATATATATATTGCTTTGTGAATATGTCGCTTTGTAAATATGTTGCTTAGTGAATATGTTGTTTTATAAATATATTGCTTTGTGAATATATATGTTGCTTTGTGAATATATATGTTGCTTTGTGAATAACTCAATAAAGAGAAGGCTATTAGTGTGAGGGTTTGTTGCTTTATGAATATATATGTTGCTTTATGAATATGTTACTTTGTGAATAACTCAATGAAGAGAAGGCTATTAGTATTAGAGTTTACGCAAGTATTATTGTACTTTTTTCATCGTTGTCAAATATAATATTAATTAGGGACATGGCAAGCCTCCCAAGTAATTACAGGGCACTCCTGTCGGACAACATGCTTCCACTAGTAGGTGGATCCCTACGGTACCATCTTGTGTTCCTGACAGTTGCTTCATAAAGATCAATCATCTAGTCAACAGCGGGCGTCACCAGGTTTATACGTTGTACATTGTATATTCTATTTATGTGCTAATAAAACTAACAAACTGATGCGATATTATCTTACTGTTGTAGTTTCTATCAAAAAATTTTAGCGACATCAATAACATTCGCGCTAGTGACACCCTTAAGATATTAACAAGAGATGGGTGCTCCAAAGAGATTAAGGTTGCGAGCTGTGGAGACAGGGTATGCCTCCACAAAGGTTGGCCTGAATTTAGTAAAAGAGCCGGTCTAACATAAGAAGACTATGTTACAATAACAATGGGACAGGCTCCATTGACTGTTATTACTAAATTTTATACTAACTTTGGTGATGAGAAGGCCCCAACAGCCATAAAGTGGAGGACATTGATAATAGTATCTATAGCAAACTATTAAGGTACTATATATGCATATTTTATTTATGTACTTAAATTGGTTTTTTATAATGTCAGGGGAGGGTCCTAGCAATGTTGCGAAGAAGAAAGGGGAAGCGGATAGCCAGGGAGGTCGACACCGATCAAATGGACCAATTGAATAACATATGTTATTTTGGCAATCCAACAGATGTAACTCTAGCAAGAAAGGCTCTCCCGCAAGACATCTCGGCAGGTTTATCCTCTGAGACTCGATTATATGTCTGCACAATAAATAACTCGATCATCAACAAGAAGTCGCTGGTAAGCTTTTTGCACATGCTAGTGGTTAACTCGATCATCTATACACTTGGCCTTGTCTAACAAGCTTTGTTTAAATTTTATTGTTATAGTACTTTTCAAGGCAATACTATAAGAAGTACATCACATCTCACCTACACCAGTAGACCATCGAGATTCAAGTGGCAGCAGCAGGGTCTAAGGCAGTCCTAATTGCGGTGCATAAATCTACGGATAGATGGTGCTACCTAACTACTGGTTTTAACCAATTTCTTCGAGATAACGCGTTAGAAGTTGGCACAGTATGCGTCTTCTATTTTAACATCAACAATGGTGCAATTGAGGTTGTCATATATATGGTGTAAACCTAGGGTATGATGTCTTCCTATCTATCTTACTTTTTACACTGATAATTGTTGTGCATATTGTATTGATTCTTTTTTCTTCAAGGAGAAGGAATATATGGTGACTATAAAAGAGGCTGTAAAACTAGACATGTACAACCTTAAGTAATTCATGGCAGGTAGACAGAAAGAATCTCTATAGGACACTATTCAAGCTCTTGATATCGCTCTTATGGAACTTTGTTTTAGCCATGTTTTTCGAGATAACGAGTTAGAAGTTAATATATGTGATATTAATTTGGTTATAAATTTTCTGTGATAAATTGTCTGTGTTCTGTGATAAATTATCTGTGATGTGCTCTGGAATATTGGATATGTTGGCTGCCAAATCCTGGCTTTGATTCAGGATACAGCCTAAAATAATTATTTTTTTCAAAATGACCATAATATTAGTGACGGGTGACAATAATAACCCATCACTAAAGAACCTTTCCGTGACAGGTGACATTACGACCCGCCACTAAAGGGCCATAACAGGTGAGGCGATAGGCCCTCCTTTAGTGACGAATGAATATTGCCACCCGTCACTAAAGGTTGACCCAAAAGGACGGATAAACACCCGTCACTAATGATGTTACATCACTGACATGATAAGAGTGATGGGAGACTTGCCTATCACTAATAAATGTTATTACCCATTACTGATAGGGTTTTTTGTAGTAGTAGATTGCACAAAGGTATGCAATTATTGTTATTAGATGTATGAGAGCAAAAACAACTAGCGTATGAACACAGAAATTATTTCTTGATATTTGTTTACATATATACATATACAGAACAACCGAAATGTATATAGTGATGTGAAAAAGTGCACACTATTTAATCTTTATATTTTTAGAAACTAAGATTTACTAATATACTATTTAATAGAGCGATTTGATATTTTTTCTTATGTAGTATATTTCCGCTAGACACCTTGTTTAACAAAGGTTGTGGATTTGAAGCTGGATCGGCTTGCTAGCCGGCCCTACCATATTTTTTTTGTTTTAACCACCTATTTATATAAGATGGTACCTATCGGCTATCAAAATGGGAAGAATTCAAACATACCTTTGTTGGCACACTAACTCTTCCTAGTACACAACTTATTTAACAAACGTTGAGGGTTCGAACCTGTATCAGCCCTCCTATTTCCATAAGATGGTACCTCACCCCGTTGTCTCTGTCGCAGCCGACTACGACATGTCATACCCCACCACCGGCCATGCCCCTTTCCTCGCATCAGCCCTCACCTTTCCCAAGCCAGTCGGCTCGACCCTGACCATCCCCATGACCATCGGCCCAATCCCCACCGTCCCCATGACCGTCGGCCCAACCCCAAGTGTCCTCCCTCGCTGTCCATCACCAGCACCTGTGCCTCCCTCTGTCGGCCCCATGCCTCTCCACTAGACACCACACCGGCCTTCGCTAGCCTCCATCGGAACCTGTGTCAGCCCCCACGTTGGTCGATGCCTGCCCCTATGCTGGCCCTCGATGCCGTCGATGCCACCTCTCCTTTCCTTGGCCGAACAAGTAATTAGGTTTACTAATGGATATCAGGTATGGGCATTGTCAGTGAATCACCAAGCAGTCCACCCAAGAGGATATCCGAGGTGGTAAAATAGATGTGTAAGGGAATCACAACGCCTTTGAACCCGATGGTCGACTCTAAAAAACAAGAGCTATGATTTATACTAGTTCAGGCCTCCCAGATGATAATAGCCCTACGTCCAGTGTTTTATGTATTATATGGTGTCTAAGCTTACAAAGTAACGCACTTAAGCTATGAAGGCTCAAATCTAAGCTTACAAAGTAACGCACTTAAGCTATGAAGGCTCAAGGCATCGAAAACAAGATGAATAACTTGTCCTAGGGGGTGCCTCGTGCCCTTTATATACTCGAGGGGTGAGCCCGATGACCTAGGTCTCTACACTGAGTTGGTTTCCTTGATATTTAAGATCACATGCCTAACTCGGGTGCTAATTCCTTAATTACAAGGATTCTAGTACAAATATATCTCTTTATACCAAATGTGGAATTTGGTTCCCAAATAAGGACTTAACCTTTCTTATTAGGACTGAACCCCCTTCATGGGCAATATCGGACTCCAATGCTAGACTTGGCCTGCTCTCGATCCGGACTGATAAGCCCATCTCGTGATACTCGGGGGTTATATCCCTGACAGGCATGGGTTTTTATCCATCACGGGAAATAGACATGGGTACGAATATAGAAATCTTTCACTGTTATAGGTATGGATATGTACTATCCATGCCCGTGGTGCTCAATTGATATCCCTACTCCTATGACCATAAGATGGTACCTATCTAAAAAGGGAGGATTCAAAAATATATTGGCTAGCTCACTAACTATTTTCAGTGCATACCTTGTTTAACAATGGTCAAGGGTTTGAACCTGGGTCAGCTTCAATTCCCAACTAGCCCAACCATATTATGTCTTAACTTCCTATGTCCACAAGATTGTACCTATTTAAACAAGGAGGATTCAAACATGCCTTGGCCACTATTTTTGATACACACCTTGTTTAAGATGGATCGAGGATTCGAGTTTGGGTCTAGTAGCCTAGCCACTAACTTCGATACTAGAAGCTACAACGAACTGAGCCCACAAGACGTATTGACTCTCTTCTTCATATACATATACATCTCAGTAATTAATTTAATTCTTAAATCTATTAGGCACCTATCTTATAGAAACAAGATTGATGTGTACATCTGTTTCAGTGTATAGACCGGTTCTTTTCTATTATTAAAAAATAAGAATAATCAGATTAATGTCTGGCATGCACGCACTAGATTGACACGACTTTGGAATATGTTCTCCTCTTCTTCATTCTATGTTAATACCAAGTGCATCGTTCACTTCTCCAAATTTTGCACGCTTCATTGATTTGCGGTAGAGCTCTATGATTGTCGGTGTATTTCAAAGTTGCCTAGAGGGGGTGAGTAGGTAATTTGAAAATTCTCAACTAAATTTGTTAGTTCAACCTTCCAGGGCCCGGACTATCTAGACTTAGTCGGATACTCTGGGTACCGGATGAAAAATAAAACTTTCGATGATCCAGATAATCCAGGTATAACCGGATGATCTGGGCACAACAGATCTGAAACAATAAATATTGTAGAAGACGATTTAACCAATGAACTTTAAAAGCATGAATTCAATAAACCCTATGCTTGCTAGTTAATAGGTAGATCAATAGTAAATAGCAACTAGCACATGTAAAGATGGACACAATAGATTTTTCACTGAAGTTCGGATCCAACAATTCTACGTCTCCGTTGAGGAAACCCCAAAATAACGGGTCTCTTTCAACCCTAATCCTCACCACTGCAAGCCTTGGTTTCCCACTATGTTTCCTCTTTAAAGCTGAGGCGAGGCCAAGTACAAACTAGTCTAGTCACCCACAATCCCTTGGTTGCTCACGGATCGACGCCTAGCCGTCTAGGAGAGGTTACCTCCAAGAGTAATAAATCCGTTGACATGATCCAACAGCGTGTGCTTAAGAAAACAAAGAAGATCACAATGCACACGCCACCACAACTCCAAGAAGATGGATTAATCAAGAACACGAGGAGATTTATGGAGAACTCTCGATTCAACTCTCAAAGATCCAAGCAAGATCAAGCATTAGAGAGAAAGAGAAAAAAAATGGCAAGGCTGCTAGGGTTTGGAATCACATGCCCTAATTATGGAGAGGGGAGATATTTATACCCGTGTCATAAAACTGGCCGTTAGGGCAAAAAATCACGTACTATTCATCTAGATGATTCGGGCTTACCCGGATGATTCGGACTAATAAAAATTTGAAACAGAACCAATGTTTCAGATAGTCTAGCATGAATCCGGATATTTCGGGCCAAAAATAAATTCAAACAGAAATATGTTTTTGGATCATCCGACCAGGGTCAGGATGCTCCGAGCCACGGAATAAAATCCAACAGAGAGCAATTTGCAGATCATCCGGCCAAAGTCCGGATATTTTGACTCACAAAATAAAATTCAATAGAACAACTTTTTTGGATCATTCGGATAACTCCGGATGTTTCGGGCTTCAAAGAAAATCCAAACAGAAACATGTTTTCGGATTATCCAGCTTGAAACTGGATACTCCGACATGCAAATAAATCGAAATAGAACATAATTTTTGGATTATCCGACTAGAATCCAGATACTCTGACGTGTAAAATAAATCCAATAGAACCAAGTTTTCGGATACTCTGGACATGTCCGGATTATCCGGCTTTGCTGGAAAGCCAAAATACAATTTAGAAAAATTCGAAAGACTTTTAAAGAAGATTTTGCTTTGAGCACTTAGCTTTGGATCATTAATCAACACATCCCTCTTGATAGTATGGTATACATAGACTCAAGATAATATGAAATATACCCAATTTACACATTTAAGCCTAAGTAGTACTATTAGAAGGCAATTTCTCCAAATTTGATTGAATCGCTATGCCACCTTAAATTTGAATATCTTTATTCATCTTAGCAACATTGTTAGTAGCATTTGATCGCTATTGTCATTAATACACAAAAATAAATTAGAGGCCTAGATGTATCAAGATGCACTTTTAATCTTCCCGTTTTTGGTGATTGATGACAATATGATCAAAGAAGTGAAACCAAATTGCGAAAAAGATGAATATAAGCATTGAAGCTCCCCTAAATGCATGCATCATCATAAGACGGTAAACATGACATAGAATGCATTTAGGTCATAAACACGAAATGAACATAATTAAGCATAAAACATAACTAGCATTGTTCATTACATCCCATGCCACACATAAGAGTAAAACAATATTACAAGCCCATTATTCTTGACATGGATACAAAAGTGGAATCAAAAATGAGAAATTCTAAGGCTAAGTAATGACAATGACTTCTTTGACTTTTGTCCTTCTTTGGCATCAAAGACACCAAAAAGAGAGAAAACAGCCAACGGCTCACTCGGAGTCATCCTTGCTCTCACCATCATTATCACCATCATCTTCTTTAGACGATGATGATGACTACTACGGAGGCTATAGCTGCTACTGGGATGACCCTGCTCCAGATCCAAAGAAGTGTGCATAGGGGTCGGTGCAGTCAGTGAAGACATTGGGGTCGTTCTCCACATCAGAATTAGACAATAGCTTCATGCGAGGATGGCCTGATTGCTAAAGCAGCAGATTGATTGCCTTATTCTGCTGCTCAATCTCCTTGACCTGTTGCCGATTGCTGTTCCGGCACATCATGTAGATAGCCGAAAGGATTCGTTTGACCGGTGAGCTAGATGAGTTGGGTTGTGGCACGGATCACCGAGGACCATGCCAAGGCCTGGCGGGAGGAGGCGGAGTTGCTGAGGCGGACTGCCCTGTAGGCGCTCTAGAAGCCGGTGCCTGAGGAGTGTTCCCATGGTGTTCTACCTCATGTACCATCTTCTTGCGGATGACCCGGTTGATCACAAGTTGGATGTACAGAGTGTACACACAACTCTTTATTGGAGACACAGAAGTCATCCAGATCTCACTCCATAGGAAATGAGATACACTGAACAC
>KE372063.1:30515-41045 GCA_000418225.1 Zizania latifolia
CGCCACAGCCCGAGCAGCTTCCGGCCGAGCCGGAAGCCTCTGTGCCTCCTCGCAATCATGCAGCTAAGCTACCTAGCTAGAGCCCTAAAAGAGATCAGACGACTTGTGTGTTTGTAAGCGAGATGAATCGAAGACGTTCTAATGGCAGGCGAGAGCGAGACTGGATTGTTTTATAGGGGACGCGCAGACCCAGCGCGGTTTCATGCGGCATGAGCAGCGCGGCTAAGCCTAGGCTGATTCGTCTGACGTAATTGCCGGCCATGCATGTGGCCATTGGCCAGCTTCCGAGCGTTGGCCGGTTACTCTGTTACGGTTAGTGGGTTTCTCTGAAGGTGCCGTACAATGAGTGGGCTTAGGTAGCTGACTGATCCCCTATTGTATGTACAAGTGCAACACCGTTCACCCCGTTCGATTATCTCGTGTTCTCTGCAAAGTATTTGGGCGATTGGATTTGCATCCAACGGCTGAAATTAATTTGGGATGTACAGTATTAGGACTTCGGTAGTAGATCCAGTTTTAAACGGATTAACTGTTCAATCAAAGAGTTATCTCATCTATTAACCACTTTAAACGGATCCTTAAAAGCAACTTGGATGTAGTAGTAAACTAGTAAAAAGTGCGTCAAAGCTAGCAAGGTGGAAAACAAGCGATAAGCTTCTTTTAGGTACTATACTAGTACTAACCGTAAAAAGCAACGATCGATCCATGTCATCAAAGCATTCGGGAGCAAACAAGAAAGTTCACCATAGATAACGTTTTTTAAGGTGAAACTTTGAGAGCAAATATGGAGCGTTCCCTAGACAACTTCTCTTAACATGCAAACTAACTACTGGCAAATTTCAAACTGAAACTTTTAGCTTTAGGTACACCTCGAGATGTTAATACTCCAAAGCCCAAAGTAAAATTTCGCCGGTCAAATCGAAGCAGGGAAGGCGCAAGATGCGGATCCGCTCCGAGTCCAAGCTCGACCAAGATGGAAAATGGAAAATAGGCTCTGATTTGTCTGGCTCCCACGACCATGCAGCTCCTCGATTGACTAATTGGTGACTCGTCGAGTTCGATTTGATGACCGGCAGCCACCCCTCCAAACATACACGCCGTACGCCCAAATCTTGGGTGCACAAGCAGAACGCTCAAACTGAGCAAAACGAAGCAACGCCAACTGAGAAATGACTTCATACGGCGTACTTTACTAGCCTTACAAATATATCACGTGGGCATCTGCCCAAACTGTAGATGGGGACACCCTGATGGCTTGATCGGAAGGTCGGCAGGAAGGACAGACAGAATGCTCCACAAATGACGCTCGCATCAACAAGATTCCCAAAATTCCCGCGCGGCGCTCGCTCGCTCGACGGCCACACACGCACGGAGGGCGAACGTGTAACATTGCGAGACAACGACAACGTCGCCGCGCGCATGCACATGCCCGCCCGCGCCGCCCGTCGTGCTCGCGCGCGCGGGGGCGGAAAGCTACGTGCCACTGGCTCTCTCGATTTCACATCGGCGGAGCATCTCCGGCAAGCCTGCTAGTGACACGGGCGTCGCAACGACGGGAGCGGCCGTGTCAGCCAGCACTCAGCGTACGGCATCTTCTGTGCCAGGATTTTCTAGTGGTTTTCTACTGCTGCTTTTGGCCGGCCGGATGGAATGGCAGTACTCTGGTTGTACGCTTGTGCTGTGGAGATGGTTGAGCGACTGGGTGCGGTGTCCTGTTTCCAAGTGTGATCTTTTCTTCTCTGTGGCTTGTGACCAGGATTCACTTTGGATGCTGCGGCTAGCGGCAACAACGTACGCAGACACGCACGCACGGGGCTGTTTCTCCTAGAGTGATTTTAATATTATAATTTTTAGTATTAGTTTTAATAGCTGTGGTTGTTTTGTATCCCATCCGTACAGCACAGTTTTGCTGTTCTTTGTAACACTGACATAATGTACATATACTTCATCATCTAGGAAGCTAGTAGCTTCATGCCTCAGAACTGGTACGGAAATACTGTTTCCCGGTGCGTTTCATAAGAGCCATAAACAGTGCAAAAGTACCGCGTTCATACTCTGTTTGTTTGGATTTTGAAGGTTACTGGTTAAGGGGCTATCCATTTACTTTACATAAAGCTTGATGTGCTCCTTTAAAAACTAGAGAGCCAAGTTAATCTACTTTAAACAAAGTTTGATTGAAACAGAGCTATACTTTTGGTGGAACCACAGCTTTACACACACACACAAAAGAAAGCCATATCTATGAACCCCATCAAATTGGGTACTCCTAGCAAACTAGTGGTGCTGGACTGCTGGTACGGTACGGATGGTCGAAGCTCTGCACGGCACATCACAGGCTGCGTAGGTTGCTCACTTGCACCTGAATCGTTTGATCCTTCTATCGCGTGCTCTCTCAAAAAGTCAGCTCCCTACTAAACAAACTCCCTACATACACTTGCTGATATGCATATGACCGCAACAGCATTACTAATCGACGATGTGGAGCAGCTAGATGGTGCTGCCTAGTGCCTAGTCGCCAGTTGCAAACTTGCAATATTTCCACTGACCTAATAGCTAACCAACCACTGCATATGCTAGAGCTAGCTGCATCAGCAGCAGTTCATCCAGAAGGTGATAACTGATCACCTCCTTTTCTTGTTAATTAAAACAAAGTGGTTAGCTGGGCCAAGTGCAATGGTGGAGCGACAACGGCGAGCTGCCTGAATTTTTAGAGCCGTACACTGACCGTACCAGCCGATCGGTAGCAAAAGGACAGATCAGTGATCAGCCTGGGTGGCTTCACGGAGACGTCTACACTTTTCTTTAGATTTTCCCTATCTGATAAGAGACGTAGGTGCCGAAAACTAATCGAGCAAGTTGGCTAAACAAGCTTAGTTGGGAGAAGACAACCGGCAATGGGGTCGCGTCATGGCTAAGGCTTGATCGTGGCAATGCAATCCTAGTCATCCATCAGCTTGGACCAGGCCAAGATTACTTAGATTTTTAGGAGGTCTGAGCCTGTTGAAATGGCCAACCAATCTGATCGATGGCGTCGTTGTGGCCTTAACTAATCAAGTTTTGGGTGATTGTTAACGTTGCTGACGATCATCATGCGTGCAAGCGTAGTTCTCCATTGTCGACTTGTTTTGGACGAATTCTTGCTAGCTTTGGTTTTTCTCTTTCTTTCCTGGGATTAAGTATGGCTCTAGGAACCTCGAAAGGACTCTAGTACGAGTACTTTTTGACCTGCTTGCACGCGGCAATTCGAAAGATTTTGTATGTGTGTAGTCATATATAACAAAACTGTTGGTGCTTGCTGTTGTAGCATAGTTAGGCCTAATTAGTTTGTGCAATCTAAAACCGCCCTGAAATAGAAGAACATAAATTCAGAATAGGGAGTCAAAGGAAGCGTTCATGAGTTGAACACTAGAACTGGGAGGAACGTCTGAAACTGGAGAAATAGGGAGTAGTCAACTTCGTTCTATGATTTGTTCAATTACCATGCCGTCTTCAGCTCGATTTTGGGCCTGTGAAAATGACTGGTTGCTGCCAACATAAGCTAACTTTGCACAGTGCTTATCTACTCTTCCAGGAGGAACATTATGCTGTGAGCTGTATGTATGTATGATTTGAGATCACAGTGCTCCCTCTGTCTTCAGGATTTTTTTTGAGAGGTCTGTCTTCAGAGTTAGTATGTCATAAACTGAGCATCGTTGTCCAAATGTCCATCAGTTGTTTCCAGTGACTCTGATTGCCTTGTTTCATCACACACACGCAACAAAAAAAATGATTGGTTGCTGGCCACAAGTTCAGAGATATGAGAAAGGTAGCATTAAAAACACCTGCTGATACAGTCGATATTCCATAGCGTTAGAATGGTCCTTACAATTTCGATCCGAATCACTAAAGATCCTCGCAGATTCGGCTGTCCCATCCACTAGCAGATTGGGGAATACTTCATGTTAAGCGAACTGCAGAACAGAGCCTAGTCACCCGTTTTCCAATAATGCCGTGCTGTCTAGTGGACTAAACTCAAAACTCTCCTCGATATCAGCTGCTAAATATTATTATATTTTGTTCAACCTTTGCGTGCAGAACCGCTGATTTCTAACTCAAATCTCTTCCTGACTCAATGGAGCTTGGAAGGCCAACACTCCTCTTCAAACGGCGCAGTACATGCATGCGGCTGACGAATCGACGTTGATTGTAGAAGGATAGTTGATCTAGCTTAAATAGTGAGAGAGTCTTTCAATGGGATGTAGACAAGGCTCTCTCCCGGTGTGGACCGGATGTTGAATCAATTTCTCTTATAGTAGACCGACAAATGGTATCAAAGCCTGGTCCACAATCTTTAGTGTCCGTTCAGTGGACCGTGCGATGTGGTCTAAGAGTGTACTAAGATGGTGAGGTCTAGTAGACCGTGTGGTGTAGTCAGGCTAAAAGATACCAATGTGTTTCGGAGGAGATTGATGGAATAGTCCCACATTGGTTGTGGGGGAAGAGTTGATCCAACTTAAATAGTGAGGAAGTCCCTCACCTCTTAGGCTAGCTTTTGGGGTGTAGACAAGACTCTCTCCCGATGTAGACGGTTGAATCAATTTCTCTTGTAGTGGGCCGACAAATGGTATCAGAGCACGGAGGCACGAGCGGGGCACCGTGCGGAGGCAGTGATGTCGGAGTGTCGCGCGGAGGGCGTGGGCGCAAGGCCGATGAGTGCGGCAAGAATGGCGGGCGCTAGGGCCGCTGAGCGCGACACTTCGCGCCTTGAGACGAGAAAAAATCAAGAACAAAATGAAACATGATACTTTTTTCTTTTGTTCTTTGCATCCAACCCAGATTTGAGAGCAATGTTCTTTAAATTTTTAGAATTTGTCGGCCCACTACAAGAGAAATTGATTCAACCTCCGGTCCACACCGGGTGAGAGCCTTGTCTACACCCCAAAAGCTAGCCCAAGAGGTGAGGGACTCTCTCACTATTTAAGTTTGATCAACTCTTCCCCCACAACTAACGTGTGACTATTCCAATAATCTCTCCCGTCACACATTGGTGTCTTTTGGTCTGACTACACCACACGGTCCACTGGACCTCACCACCTTAGTGCACTCTCAGACCACATCACACGGTCCATTGGACGGACACTAGAGATTGTGGATCGGACTCTGATACCATTTATCGGTCCACTACAAGAGAAATTGATTCAACCTCCGGTCCACACCGGAAGAGAGTCTTGTTTACACCCCAAAAGCTAGCCCAAGAGGTGAGGAACTCCCTCACTATTTAAATTAGATCAACTCTTCTTTCCTCACTATTTAAATTAGATCAACTTTTCTTCCACAACCAATATGAGACTATTCCAAACAGCAGCCTTGGGCTTCCTGGCCCTTGCACTCAACTTGGCAACGTACTGTTAGTAAAGAACGCATATAGCAGCTGCACTTGATGTCCCTCCATACAGCAGCGCAAGAATTACACCATGTTCCTGTTAATTTATTCCATAATGTATTTCCCTGTCAGTGCAATTAGGATTGACATCGTGTTCAGATGCTAATGATCAGGGCAATCTCATTTCTGATCAGTGATGTTTACCCAAGATCATCAGTTGGTTGAGCTAGCAGGTGTGGTGCTTGCTCATATAACAATCCCCTAGTGTTTGCACTTTGCAGTTTGCAGTGGCTATAGACGACTGGTACAGGAATTGTACTGAACAAGTGATGCTTCCTTATGAGCTCCTGTCACAGTTAAGTACTTCTCCGATTTACTACACTGATGAACATTATGTTCCTGCAGATTTGGACGATAATAAAGGATCTGACAAGAATCCTGAGACAACTAAATTCCTGATTTCTACGAGCAAACACAGTCATGCAAGTTCTGAATCCTGCTGCTGAATCTCCACTTCAGTTCTCTGCCACAACCCCACATACCATAGCGCTAGCTACCTCTTGCCTGATCACGAGGTAATAATGTGAGCAAAATCGTATCTCCATTGACCAAGCGACGGCGATGCTCTTCCCGCGCGACTCTTGAAGGCGACCGGCCTCGTCGTCGTGTTCAACCGTCGCTCTCGTCGTCCGCGTCGCGGCGCAATTGTTTGGAGGGGGACAGGTAAGACAGCATCAATCGAGCCAGCTTCCTCCCAGTTGATGTAAACTTGTAGTCTTCAGATCAGGATCCATCTGCTGCGTAGTTTGATCACTGAGATCAACGTTCGGCCAAAGTTTTTGTATGTTTCTGTACATGTTTAAGCGGCGTTAATTACTTGGCACAGCTCGCCTGTACATGATCACGGACAAATGCAGATATAAATAAACGACTAAGTGCATGGCTTAGTTGCATACTTGCATCTTGCATCCTCGCTTACGAGTAAAAGGGAAAAAAAAACTCCGCTAAAAAGTAAAAGAACAAAAAAATATTCCTGGCAAAAAAAAAGAGAGAGGAATAGGTAAGGTGGAGCGGGCTGGGCCTTTTGGTTTGGCTCATGGGCCTGGGCTTGGTGTTATGTTATGCGTCGGAGCTTTGATGGCCCAAAAAAATTTGGATTGCTGGTTCCTGACAGACCCTTAAATTGTTACTTCAATACTATATTTCAGTTATCAATGATTTGGTGTTACCGTATTGATGACTGATGGTCGAGTAAAGTGATCTTAGTCATTATTATGTTACATATTAGTCCAAATCAGTTGTACAAGGTAGGTATCAGGTAAAAAGAGACTAATCATTCCTAATTATGAACTAGACAAGTAGATTACACCATTGTGATTATTTCCGATTGCAGAGCATATCAAAACGATTTTGACCGTGAGGCCAGATTTCGACGTTTCAACGACTAGCCAGATTTTTTTTGCGCGATTTTCAACACGCGCTAGTTCCTAACAGAAGCAGAGTTGTATTTGCTATGTGACTCATATATATATTTAGTGTCGAATTAAGATTGGTTTACTCTTTGAACAAATAAGTTGCATAAGTTATATGTATAACAGAATTACCACCCTTAATATGTGGCATGAGTTTTACTATAGATATATCATATATGAACACCAGTGAAGTACAACTACTAGTCTACTACTAGCATCGCCATCTGGATCATCATCCTCCATAGGTTATCCATCGACAGCTAGCGCAATTTGCAATGAGAACATCACCATTTCAATACATCTTAACAACACTGACTTCACCACGAAGACGACAACATCTCCCCCATCTGTATAATCATAGATGTACTTGTCCTGCACTGTCAATATCTTTGTTGATGTTGACGACCTATTCTACCTTTATAAAGTCTCTCAAAAAAATGATATTATATATAACATCTGTTTGAAAAGCTTAAAATTATAAGTAGTTAGTGAGAAGCTAATATTTTTAATTTCTAAATTTTAATTTATCTTTAGATTAGATAGCTTTACAATCTAAAATCAGAATCCAATCATCTGAAAAGTTTTAAATTATAAAAATATCTACAATGGTTAGAAACTCTTAAAAATAGATATAACTATCAGAAACTCTCGAGACAAGACAGACCCATACATACTTAGGGGCAAACATCACTTCTGCTGGATGTACCACACATTCACCTGCCAACCTCCCTCAGATCAGAACACTCTCAATCTTTATTAATTACTCGATCCGGTGCTTAATTATTGGACATACCCAAATAAGGAAGGCTAAGCGCGCATGTACAGGACCACAAGTCCACAAGAGCAGAAGTGTGCAGAACAGCTTAAGTACTAATTAAACAATGATATCCATGTAGGCACACTATTCCATTAGTATACCGATGAAGCAAGCTTTGTATTTTATACGTATACACTTCGATATTGGGTCCTCTCTCGTACCAAACATCACCACTTTTCCTCTAAAAAATAAATAGATTCTCATCCTTTTGCCTTTTTCCACGCTAGCTCGCGGCTCTACCAAGTGACCTACAAAAGAAACACCTATGGCTGGTAAATTAATACCTAGCTGGCTCTGCCCTTCTGCAACTAGCTAGCTTAGCAGTAGAATAGGACCACAGTATTTTGCAGATCTCTGCCCAAGCTGTACAAATACATGAGCAAGCTCCAGGGAAAACGTACACCAGAAATCAGAACCCACGATGAGCGTACTGCTGCTCTACCAGTATGCCTACCAGTACTTTCTGCTTATCTCTCTGGATGACATGTGGGCCCATAGCCACGAGGCTCTCAGAGTTACTGCGTGGGCAGCAGCCTTTGCTCTTTCCAATACATTTTTACAGTTGTATTTGCATATAGTTGGACAGAGTACATGTATGTGTACATTTACTGTATTGGATGCAGTAGTATACGAGTGGGTGGCGTAGACCTGGACGCTGCCGGCCATGATGGCGTACACCGAGCTAGCTAGCAGTTGCAGCGGTGGGTGTGGGGTGGGGCCCGACGAGGATTGGCGACACCGCAACGCGCCCTCCTCATTGGCCAGCCGGGCCCCGCTGCGCGCCACCAACCGGGGAGCGCCACGTCGGACGCGGGAGGGGAACCAATGCTTCGTGGCGGCCCCGGCATGGGTAATTACCCCGTCTGGGCGCTTTATTACCATGATAACCGCCCATCATTGAGCTCTAACCACCTCAGCTTTGCTGGGGATCGAGGACATGCACCAAAAATGTTACATACGGCGAGATGTTTTTACCACGCGCGACGCCGACACATCGAGAGACCAACAGACACGTGTAAGCATCTAGATGTGTAATTAAGGATAAGCAAGTACGTAGCTAGCAGCAGAGATTAACCACTAGTCGAGCTAGCTAACCTTCCAGCAGCATTTTTGATATGTAACATTTTTCGCCGTGAGCTAGCGGCGGTGCTGCAGCATTTTTCGCCGTGCCCTCTCGATCGCTTTTCTTTACGCGCGCTGGACACATCTAATAACTACTACTCCATGGGAGAAAGAAAGTTACAGCTTGATCGATCGCTCGTCCATGTGGCCTTCCCATAATTCGGCATGCAAGTGGATAAGGTGTTGCGTCTGGCAAGTGGCAACTGGTAAGCCCCACGTTTTCAGGACGGGAAGAAAGGAGGTGTACTCGCATGATCAGTCCATCGATCGATGATGGCATGTACTATAACCGTGTTGCGCTTGGCCAGCCCCACGCTAGCTTCCAGCTGGATGGGAAGAAAGGAGTACTCCCATGATCGGTCCATCGATCGACGATGAGATGCAACACTATACTTACCTTAGATCACTTATAGGTCTTTTCCGGAGGCCTCTACGGTATAATATGTACGTTCTAAAGAGAGATAATAATTAATCACAACCCTTAATTTAACACCATGTAATTCTGCATGTATACACGTAAAAATAGAAGATAATATGAGAAGATAATAAATCATCTTATTTAAATATGAGTCGTTAGATTAAAACAATGAACGGTCTATAATCATTTTGTTGTAACTTAAAATTCTCCCATTTGGAAACTTCGATTAATAAATTAATCTAAATATTTTCCTTTGTTTATTCTGTTTTGAGAAATATGAACTGTTTATTTATAAAATGTGTAACATTTATTTAAAAAGGTTAAACATAGAAGCAAATATAAAAATGTATATAAAAATTCTAAAACAAATAATATTTGAGGGACTAAAATAAATTATATAGGAAATCGGAGGGAATACATGGTCATGTTGCCCTAACAGGCAAACGCAATATATAGAAGCAAAGATAAAAATGTATATAAAAATTCTAAAACAAATAATATTTGAGCGAATAGAATAAATTATATAGGAAATCGGAGGGAATATATACATGGTCATGTCGCCCTAACAGGCAAATGCAATATATAGAAGCAAAGATAAAAATGTATATAAAAATTCTAAAACAAATAATATTTGAGCGACTGGAATAAATTATATAGGAAATCGGAGGGAATACATGGTCATGTCGCCCAAACTGCAGGCAAATGCAATGTGGCGCAAGATCGGGTAGTTAAAACCTAACGATGAAAGATTTACACCACTAAAATTTTCTAATCTCTGGTAACACTGCCTAATTAATACATATGCAGACATTAATGCATGCAGCTAGCTAGCTCATCACCAAGTCGATCAGCCAGAATAATATATGCGTGCTACCGGTTAACCGGTATAGAATTATAGATGGCTAGTTAGTATGAACTAGCTGCGCAGGGCTGCTGATGAACGGCCGGCTCCCCATCACGCTTGCTTTACTAGCTGCACACCGGCGCCGTTGGCGGCCGCCGGCCCGCATGCGCCATGCGCGCGGTCTCTCGCTGCTGGCCGTTTCCAAAGTCGTCGACGATCATGGCCACCGCATGCATGCGCTCGGATATCCGGCCGCAAGTGTAGTGCTACCACTTATATATACACGCCAAGCGCGTAAACCTGGCTGCAAAGTTCCAAATCACTAGTCAAAAGAGATCAGACAAGCCGGGCGCGCGCGCATCTCATGCGTCGTCGCTGACGAAGTCACAGATCATCCTCGCATTCAGTCGACGGGTACGTACGCTATGCGTGCGTCATATCTCGCACGTGACGTGATCGAGCGGCGGCGCGTGCGCGCAAGGTGGCGTACGCGTG
>KE372063.1:75707-87556 GCA_000418225.1 Zizania latifolia
ACATGGGCGTCACTCCGTTCTAGCTAGCTACCTTGGCAAACCGCGAGTAGTTCTTGGTGGTGGCTCTCGCTCCCATGTGTGCCTTTATTTCGCTATAGCCAGGGATTAGCTTCAGATACCATCTCGATCCCAATATCATGTGTTACGTTTCAGTGTGTGGAAGAGAGATGGGAAAACCAGTTGAGTACCTAGGTCGTTTCTGCTTATAATTAACCATCTTCGTAGAGACTTATCTTTTTCTTTTATTTTCTTTTCTCGCTTTCTTTCTTCCTGGACCATCTGGGATCGTACTCCTATTCGCCTGTAGAGTGTAGAGAGGTTGCTGTTCTTTCGCCTGGTTTGTGTCCCACCAATTAAGACGTGTTTTACTCATGAACTGCACCTGGTGAAAATCTAGAAACCTACGGTTTGCTTTTCATTAATATTTCATGTGAATTTTTGGGCAGTAAATTGTTTTGGGTTTAATTACCATATACACGCTATGAGATTAAGTGCTTAATTAGTGGAAAATATCCAAACGGCTACTTTATGTTGACAAACTAAGATCATAAATTTGTAATTAAGTGTATTAGCAAGAACATATTATAGCTTCTTCGATCCCTTAAATAGAAAACACCTAGTCTATAGTAATTACAAAATTCCCTTGTTATATATAGTCAAGTACTTCGACCTAGATATATTTTTCTCCGTTAATTGCATGCTTAAAGACACAACAACGCATGTGTTGGACATGGGTACGCGCGGATATAAATTGAAAACACCAGGGCTCTTTTAAGGTAAGAGGTAAGAGATAGAATTAATCTCAGTCATTAATTAGAAAAAAATAAGAATATAAGATGACATATAGAATGTGAGACGTCGACTTATTTTAATCGTGACCGTTAGATCAGGGTGATTTATTAACCCCTATGAGGTAATATGTTGATTTTTTTTAATCATGATCATTATATCTATAAAAATAAATTATCTTTATTAATTCAATGTATCTTAAAATTTATCAAACACTATTTTACCATGCCTCAACTCCAATTGGTGAAATATCACAAATCGTAGTATATTATACAAAATCTGACGCCAGCGGCGGGTTCCATTTGTCTAAACAATAATAAATACATTGTTAGCCAAGAAAAAGTAAAATGTACAAGTTTGACTAGTCGGGTTGTTTGTTATTGTAAATAGTATTGTAATGTTGCTTGTGATTTCTATATGTGCTTGTTGTTTGGAAGTTATGTCAATTGTCAAGTTTAAGTCATAAGGAACAAGCTAGTGTTCTCTTGCAGTTAATGCAAACGGTCTCATTCATATAAGGCTCACCAATCTGGCCCTTTTTTGAGTTCTCTCTCCCTCAACCCCCACCTCATCTTCCCAACATGTAAAGCTAGTGTTGTCAGCGATTGGTAGACAAACCATAGTTTTATGTATATTTAAGATCATTTGCATAAAGGTAATGATTCGTGGATACTCTTGCGTGCATACAGAGAGATTTTTTATATAGGTTTAAGCCCCCGATTAGGTAATAGTAGAACATCCTATCTATATGTATACATTCGATTGAAAGCTCTATTTAGACCTAATCGACTATCTCATTATGGTCTTTAGATAAGGGCTTTGTAGTGAGCTCTATCATATCAACAACTTGTCTGCTTGAAAGTCTGTGTTGATTTGGCTTACCGTAGTTTCCTGCTTCCTATAGCACCCATGGCATCTGGGCCTCAATACATATAGGTTCCACCATATCCTCGTAGAACTCATAAAGGTAATTAGATATATCTTTATTGTATTTGAGTAGATCTTTGATGTCTTTCATCTTATGTGATCTTATCGTAGTCGGACTCTCTCGAAGATTGTATTGAAATGACACACCGGTATGTTATATGCACAATTAGATCCAAGTAGTTCACATGTATACATGCTTGGTTGGATTCAACAATATATGTCGTCACAAGGGGGTCTCCAAGCCTCCAACTCCAGTGACATCTTCACAATCAGTGGCATTGGTGCCAACTGATGCCATCTTTCTCGCCTTTGAAAACCTCAAATGCTAATGTGTTCGTCTTGCACCTGACAAGTAGTTTGCAGACGGCATCTATCCTAGGGAACACCTCTAGTAACAGTACGTGAGTCCCGTCTTGTTTATTTTGTGTGTTGTTTCCATGTGCCTAGCTGGCATCACTTCACGAACGGATGGCTTGAGCTACAAAGCAGTGTAACCTCCCCCTCCTCAATTGTGTGCTCCGACAAAGAAAGGACATATATACCAAATGGCTTAGGCGATGCAGGCCTTTTACTAGGTACACTTGTATAACTGTATTTGGGGCCAAACTAAACTAAATAGTGCAAACAACAGCTAGGCACACGACATCAAGCCAGGATACAAAAAAAAACTAAGTAACTGTTCTTGAACCAAGATCTGGTTACAAGCGACGTCATTCATGGTTGAAAGCCTATGAATCCAAACTAAAATTTACATATTGGATTTTTCTGGCCGGTCACTACTAGTGACTCACTAGTCAAAAACTAGTTTCAGTTATTTTGATTTTATTATTGACCAGCAAAAAGTTTCCAACGGTAACATCACTGGAAAATTCGGCAAAACCGGTATTTAGAACCTGCATCAATCTCGGTTGGTAGTATCCAGTTTTAGCATGGCAACGGTCCAGCACCGGGCGGCTAGATACTCTCTCTTTTTCACATGGACCGGCCGGTCGGCGGAACCGGTATAAAGCCTATTTCGCCGTGCCTTTTTGTCTCCCCCACATCGGCGTACGCCACACTCGCCGGCCCCTTCCGAGTGCCGATCGAGCATATAGGCCCAGAAAAGCAAACGGAGCGAGAGGGAAGGGCGCGAGCCGAGGGGGAAAAGGGCCGGGGAGCCGGCTGGCCGGCCGGCGGCCGCGCACGCGCGCGCATGCATGCATGCGTTCTCTCCGACGCGACGTGTTGAGCTGGCGCCGTACGTGATTGCTGATGAGTACGGGCGGGCGCGCGCGCGCGTGCCGTGGTCAACCGAGATGGGGAGTGGAGGTGAGGGAGCACTGCTGCAGTGCTGCTGCTCAGCCTGCTCTATTATTGCCGCGGGGACTGTCGGAGCGGTCGGTCGCGCGCGCCGGCCCTGAATCACGCTGTGACCCCATGAAGTGACTACTGATACGGTGATGCCGCGAGCTTTGCCTTATCTTCTCTGACCAGGCGGCCTCGACTGAGTGCGTGCGTGGGCCATTCGTGCCTGACCGGCCGGTGGGGGCCTCGATCTGTCCTCTGGCCGTCCTCATATCACAAACTATGTGAGTACTAGCACGACCATAATTTCATTGCTTGCACTTCCGTATGAATCTGTGCCAACGTCTAAGGCGGAATCGAGCTCGTGAGTCGTGTCGGCGCATGATCAAGGCGATCGCAGGAAGTGGTGGCCCGTGGCCGTGTCATATACGGGCTTTAAAACGGGCCTGCGCAGAAGAAGCCCGTATGCGTATTTCATCTCGCCGGCCCAAAAATAATGGGATCTCAGTAGAACAGACCAGGAAAACGGAGCGCTCCCACCGTCCCACGGTCGTATCACATTACTCTTTACCCATCACCGCGCGCGCCACCCAGCGATGAGCCGAGCCTGCAGAACGGATTCGGCCATCCACCGAACCACCGCTATCTCCCACAAGGCCACAAGTGGCCGTGGCGCCGGCGACCGGATCACCGAAATTCCCAGCATCTCCCCGCGTATCTCCTGCGTCGTCGCGCAGGAGCAAACCGCCGCCTGCCATGTTGCAGCCGAGCGAGAGAGACCCCCGGCGCACGGTTCCGACACGGCCCCGTACGATACTACGCAGCCTCGGTACGGTGCACCTCGACCACACGGCTATTTTTGGTCCGTGCACGTCTCGCTCAACTGATAACCGAACTACGTACGGCGGAGTCGGCGTCACACCCCTGGCAGAAAAAAAAAGGACAAACGACGAGTCGACGATCGAGCCGCGGCCAAACGTATCATCGCCGCCAGCACGGCACCATGTTGGCCGTGCCAACAGGCGAGGAGTCCCGGACAGACCAAGCAACAGAAGCCGTACGTACGAGCGAGTAGCAACGCTAGACTAAATCTACGTCTTGTATTACGTGCTTCTTTTCTCCCTAGGAATTTTCCTCGCGCTGGACTGGACCACGACCTTCGGTGGTTTTGTGCGTGAGTGCGTCGCACTATTGGACCGTGCATGCCAGTGATGCCGCCTTTAGACTTTAGTTTACCTTTTCTTCCCGAACTAACCTGTACAGTCGCGATTGGACTTGTATATGGCGACGATTAGTCTCGCTTGAATACAGAGTACTCCTTGTGTTGCTGTCGTGAAAGGCTAGTTGACTTGACTTCCTCGTCTTTTAAAGGTACCGGCACACTTGAACTTGCCGTTTTCTTTTGTGCAGATTGGTAATTTCCAGTGCAAATAAGCTGCCATCTCAGAGGTTTCAATCGATTATTTTACACAAGTACAAACCCTGTTGCCCGAGAAGAATTGTATTAGCTCACTGCTTCCTTCGATCGTTAATATAATATTTTTTGCTTAAACGTATTATATATTAATGATAAGAGGACTACTAAAATATTTTTTAAGAAAATCCTGTTTTTCCATACACACATGTCTTCATATTTTCTATTTTCTGTTTGATTGCCAACCTTTATTTTTGTACCGGAATCTTGTCGTATTTTTTTTCATATGTAACTATGTTTTTCATTCCTGCGTTCATAACTGAACTATGACATTTTTGTGAGTTGCGCATTGTTTCATGATTCATACATACTCAATGATGTCATAAAAATTTCTTCCAAGAAAAATCTACGTACATTACATATATATTTTCATTGATCGCCCATCTTTTTGACTGTATTCCAGTACCACATCTTTCTTTAGTACAGAGGGACTGACTGGCTGAAGGAGTAGTTGGAGCTGGAGCTTGGAGAAAGCTGATCTCAGTGTGTACACTGCTGTTGTTTGGATCAGCAACATGTTCTTGATTGTGACGCAGCACCACATCTCTTCTGAAAACGACTGTACTGAACCTAAATCAAAGAGCATGCTGCCACCGCAAGTTAAGTTGACAAAAACAGATACAATTCACTCTAGACTTGTCCGGAAGAGGTATCAGGTATATATTCTTCTTTTCAGGGCAAAAGAGTTGTACATATTGTGAAACTGACCAGGAGCTCGTCTATCTTACAGGCCTTCTTCCTTCAGCACTTTCAGAAATCAACTTCTTATAAACAAGTTTACACACATAAGTACTGTATCTTTTATTCGATCCACATAAAAACATATCCATATGGATACACAAAGTTGGATACTTTGACTGTTTTCAGTCAGAGTGAAGCTCGAGTCCTCTTGTTAATTAGTACTGCCGCTCAATTTCATCAGACCGGTTGCATTATTTACACCAGATTTGCAACAGGAGTCCATACGCCCTCAGCTCCGATCACGCCTCCAGTGCGATCGTGTTAGCCGCACATTTGACACGTCCTAGTCGCGGAGCTAAGCAGTGATCGAGACGGAAAATACGTGACGGGGATCGAATTGAACTGCACCAGGTGAGCCCTACCTATAACCACGAGCCCACAAGGCAGGAATAGCATAGCAGGCTTAGCAGCCAGCGAACCAGGCCTTCTTCTCTTCTCCTCTTCTCTCTTCCCTTCCAAAATTCCAAGTTCCCCGTTTTCTCCGCTCCCTCCTCTGCTCCAGGAATAATATTGCTGGAGAGTAGTCGGGTGCGAGAGGGGCAAAAAAAATCCAATCTTTCGAGTCCTTACCTGTAGACGCCCATCGGAGCCGATTGCTTTCCGTTTGATTCCCGGGAGTTTTGTCGGCGATGAGCTCCGAGTCCGGGGAGCTGCTCGGGATCGACCCTGCCGAGCTCCTGTTCGCCTGTGCGTCCCTTTGTCCCGAGATTTCTCTTGGATTTCTACTAGGGATTTTTTTGTTACTTCGGTGTTCTGCGTTTGATTCCCGGAAAGTTTTAATGCGTTCTCATTCGAGAAATTTCTATCTGTATTTTCTGACAGTGAAGAAATTTCTGTGATGTTATTGGGGGAGATTTTTCTTCTTTTTTTGAGCTGATAGCCTAATGTTGATATTTCTCTTCTCCGATTCGTCTTTGTTTTTAGCCTTTTCTTTTTCACAACTTCCGGTTCCTCACAATTTATTCTCTGGCGATCATATAATCCTCTTGTTCTAAATTTTTCTCCCTTTTTTTGGAATCACGCAGTCGAGTTAAAGAAGCAGATCTCGTGCTCGCTGCACCTAACAAACAAGACAGATGAATACGTCGCGTTTAAGGTAATCAAATATTTCTGGCCTGCAAGCTGCAATATTTCTGAAGAAAACATATCGCAATTACTAAATTAATTCAACATCGTTTCCCTAGGTTAAAACGACGAGTCCAAAGAAGTACTGCGTCCGTCCAAACAATGGCATTGTGGAACCCCGGTCAACATCGGATGTCCTTGGTAATATGATGAATCACATAGATAGATTACTATGTTACTCTGAATGACTGCCTTTATGCTAAGATTTTTAGTACTAATTGATTATCAAATCCAGTAACAATGCAAGCACAGAAGGAGGCACCACCCGACATGCAATGCAAGGACAAATTCCTTGTGCAGAGTGCCATAGTGAAACAGGACCTCGCACAGAAGGATATCACCGGAGACATGGTAGCCTACTCCGTAGTGTGTCTTGCATTTTTAGCTCATGTCAGCAGTTTTCTTTGTATCCTAACGAGGGATTTCTATTCAGTTTACCAAAGAATCAGGCAATGTGGTGGACGAGGTGAAGTTAAAGGTTGTTTATGCCCCACCGCAACCGACATCCCTCAACGAGAGGTCTGATGAAGGTCTAGGCAGCTTGAGTTATCAAGAAGTAAGGCTTTCATCTATGATTGTTAGTTCTACAATAATAAGTGATCTCTTCTTATAGTTGTCAACTGTTGTCATGGGTTAGACCTATGACGGGATAAACACCGCCGGGAGGATAGCCGGACGGCGTCGGCTGTTTGGAATGAGAAGTAGACTTAGGTGAGGAAGACGAATATTAGGACGAGAGATTATACTAATTCTTTCTTGCTTATCAATTGAGTACAAGAGGTCCATTTATATAAGGAGAATCAACATGACATCTAAGGAAATAATCTCTATTATAGAAACTAATCTAATCTCTATATCTAATTCCTAACTAAAACCAGTAGGATTCAATCCAACCTTACTTTATAAGGACTCAATCTAATTTTACCTTTAAGGATTCAATCTAATCTAATATAACTTTACTTTTTAAAATACTAAATACCTAATTAGTGCTACAGTACCCATGGGTACTATTCGCGTGAACACATGGCTGGGCTTGAGCCTGGCAGCCCTGACCCATAGCCCATGACAACTGCATGTCTAACAGAGTTACAGAGAGCCCGTTGTTATTTTTTGTTAGTGCCTTACAAATTACTTCGTGGATCAGTATCGATCTTATGTTTCTTTAGCTACTCAAACTGTGAACTGTTCTTTGCAGGCAACAAAAGGACCTAGAGAATCAGATGGAAATATCTACGTTTACTTGTGTTAAGGATAATTTAGTACTAGTCCAAATTTATCCAAGGGCATTGTTTTGGAAGTTGTTTTAATGATATTTACGGCATTGGTGTTCACCTGCATGACCCATTTTTCAAACACGGGATCTCCTTTCCATTTAACAGTACAACGCAGCACACTTGCTTTAAAACTCTGATCCAGCAGAACTCCGTGTGTTTGTGTTTTATGCTATGCACTTAGTTTTATATATGTGTTGCAAGGTTCTCCTTTCAATTTCGACAATACTCTGTTATCACCAAATGCCAACTTACACGCACTACTATAAATTTGTTTATGTTTAGTCAATCTTCTCGCTCCAATCTACATATATAATCTTTTGGTTAACTGTACTACACCATTTAATTTTCATGCCTCTTGATCTGTAAATATTTAGATGCAAACAATAGCTTAATCTAATGGATGTTTTATCCTCTAGCATGTATTGGGATTGTCAGCATTTTAGTTGTGTTATTTACAGAGTAACCGATGCCTTTTGTAGAGGATGCAACTTCCTACGTTGCCTGGCATTGATGCCACAGCACAATTTGCTGATCCCTTTCATCTATGTGCAGCCATTGGTTTTGATTTCAAATTTAAAGGAAGAGAAGAATTCTGTCATTCAACAGAACAAGAAGCTCCAAGAAGAATTGGTTAGTGGTTTTTCTTGATTATGCAAACATTTTAGGACACAGCATATTATTTGACTTTAGCAGCAAGCACTAGATTAACCCCCCCTGCATAAACTAGATAGGCTTGAAGGAGTGCTTTGTCGATAGATTTGTATCTCCAATAAATAATCACCACATGATTTTCACATCCCCTGTTTTTTCTACTGAGTTCAGCACTGGCCGGTCCACCCAAAAATTCCCTAATACCATCTTGGGTTTCCTGAACCAAATAGTTATACCAAAAGTTTTAAGCTTTGGCCTTTGAGGAAGATGGACAATATAGCCACACAACATTTTTCTACATCTGTCCTTACATGTGCTATATGTGACATGTTTCTTTACTTTTTTGTCAAGTTTATTTGCAACCCATTTATTTCAACAAGTACAGATCTATTTCCTAATCTACATCTGTCCTTACGTGTGCCTATTATATGGTTTTGTGTCAATGGAATCTCAAGATCCAGGATCAGTTTAAGTTGCAACACTGAAGTAATTTCATTTACCTTATATTGGAATTCAATAGGATCTTCTAAGGAGGGCAATCGGGAGTCGGCACGGCGGTTTCTCATTAGGTTTTGTGCTGCTTATTGCCATTCTGGGAATCCTGCTTGGTTTACTCATTAAGAGATGAGCGTCAGTAATCATATATCTTGTTCTACTTCTCTGTCGAGAACTGATGCCTCACCTGTTGTGTTAGCCATTTGTACAACTCATGGTCGTTTTATCTTAGGACTCGATTCCTCCTGTTAGTTCTGACTGTCGATTTTTTTGGCAATCTGCATCTTTTGGCACCTGTAAATACAACAATTCCTTTCACATTATGGCTTGGTATGTATGTATATACACACACGTGTTTATATAATTATATATACACACAGATATATACCTATGTGTATATATATATGCTGGATCCACTGTGAAATGTTTGGAGCAGGATTCTTGTTGCTGCCGCATTTCTGCGTGTCTGAACAATGTTAAGATTATGGTGTCAGCATTTGTCATATGTAGGGGGTTTGTTCAAATGGTTAGTTTTATGCCAAGGACATTTATCCCAAATGGAAACTGGAATCAGTGCGTATGCTCAATAACTTTCTGTTTACTCCGTGGAAGCATGAGAGATTGAGAGCTTTAGCTGACACGATCAGCATTAAAAACTCAGCGTTTATTCCCTATCCGGTTAGCCAGTGGTCTAGAGTTTAGAGTTGGAGTCCAATGCATGAATGTGACTATGTGAGGATAAATTACCAACTTGCTATTGAAGAATGCACAAGGATATAAGTAATTTGAGCGATGTTTTGTCTTTTGTTACACTTCGTGTATATAATAATCAGATTAGATGTCACATGGCATACAGTTTTATTAACAAAGACAAATAGCATCAATTTATATGTGTAGTGAGAGCAAATATATGAATTTAGCAAATCTAAGAAAAATTCATGTGTGTAATTAAACATATTTCCCTATCTAAGAAAAATATACGAATTTATATCAGCCTATAAATAAAAATCGGAATAGCATAAAAACATATTTCCCTATCTTCTCAAGTCCTGCCTCCTCTGATTTGCTACAAGAAATCTTCCGTGTTTCCCTCGTAAACATGTCTTTTTTATTTCAATCTACAGGAAAAAAAGTAAGTCCAGTTCCTTGTTAATTAAAGTTTTTGTCCTGATCAGTTTCCGGGAAGGTTTCGGAGCAGAGTAACGTAATGTTTGGGCCTAATGGCCGTACAGGCCCATTTTCTGAAGGGGCTTATGAAGCCACCGCATTTGAGAAACAGCCCATTTGAAAGCCTATGCGCAGAAACAAATTTTCAAAAGAAAACTAAATGTTTCAAAAAAATCTTCGTCGTCTTCCTTCTCCCCTACCTCACTCCCCGCTATCCGCCTCGTCGGTCGCCATGAGGACTCGCTTCCTCTCCACCGACTACTTCGCGCCGTCGTCGTCCTCGTACGGACAAGGGTTAGCCCTGGAGACCTTCAGTTTCCCCTCTCTCTCCCCGTGTCCGCCCTTCCTCCCGATCCCCAGTTGCTCCAATTCCTCCCGTTCATCACCGTTGCCGAGCTCCCAGCCGCCACCGTCGCCGGCGATGGTCCTAACTCTCTACCGTTTTGACTCAGCGCTCTCCGAGTTCAGGTTCCACTTCCTAGCCGCAGTAAGCAAATTCAGAGGCCATATGAAAAACGAAACGACTTCTCGTCCTATTCAGGATTCGTATCGGACACGAACTACCGATTCCGATCGAACTGCTTGTGGCGCTTTTAAAATCACGAGTCCTGCGATCAACTAACGTCGCGATCGTAAAGTCAATGCAGCCCAGAGGCCACAACCCCCGCGGCAACGCGGCGTCGTTTGGGAGGTACACCAACGACGCAGGCTTACCGCGAGAGAGCAACAGAGCAAATGTACCGCCCTACCACCCCGCAGTCCTGCCGCCGCCGGAGGCCATAACGAAGCAGCAAAGGGATACGATTCTGCTGAGAGCCGGCCGCCTCGCCGCGGAGTACCTGGTGTCAAGAGGCGACCTGCCCCCGCAGGTGCTGCAGGACCGTTCGGCTCCGTCGTCGCTCCCATTACGTGCAGCTCCGCTCGCGAACCAGCGGTTCCACCACCAGCAGCAGGTGCCGCGCCCTTTCCATCACTGGATCGCGCCCCGTCCGTTCCAACAGCAGCGCACGATCACCAAGCGCCCGCTACGCAAGTTTCAGAGATGCCCGCGGTTTCTTCCACGTGACGCGTGTGGCGCCGCTGCTCCCAAGACGGCCGGGGAGCCCGGCCATGGCCCGGGGCCTAGCGCTACCGTGGTGGGAGTGCGCGATGATGGGTGTAACGACGCGACATCTGAGCCGAGTGGTAGCCGGCAGCCGTCGCCGCAATCTGTTCACACGGTTCAAGGTTTGCAGGAGGGAGACGGAGAAGAATAGGACCTAGGATGCCAACTTAAAATTTGTGTGTTAACCATTACTATTTTCGATTGTTTTCATCTCTAATTAAAAGAAAATTTTCTATTCTCATTCATAGGAAGAAGTTTTTTCAATCTCCATCTAATAGGGAAATTACCGGAGTAACAAGTACTCCGTTCGTTTATATTGATAGATTAGTTATGAGTGTAAAAGATAAATACAAAAGTGCTCTAAGAAAACAGTATTTTGAAAGTAACAGATAAGGGATATTAAGTAAATAAAACCTTTTGATTTGCAAATTTAGAGATAAATTTGAAGAGATAGAAATAAAATATTTTTTACTGACAGTAGTTAGTACGGAGTAGTACTTTGGGAGAGGTTGGTTGATTTTAGGATAGGGCAGTGGTACGTGCCTTCAAAACTCTTCTTTCTTTAACAAACCCGGCGGAGGGCTGGCTTCTTCCAAAATTGTCCATTTGTCCAGCACGTAAAGGATGTGCATGCACATGTGTAGGTACTGAATGTATATGTTTGATAACATCATGTACAAAATTATGAGATTTAATCATATGCATGCTACAACAATGATTTTCTACTTAGCAAGCCGATAATGCACGTGTACCAGAGCAAGCTACGTACTAAGATTCATGAATCATGCATGCATAATATCGTATATATTTACGGCCG
>KE372063.1:98099-122340 GCA_000418225.1 Zizania latifolia
TATAAATTTTGGTTCATTATTTCAGGCACTTGCAGTTCATATTTCACCTATTTCAATTTAAATCCTAAAAACACACTTAATAAATTAAAAATAGTAAACTGATCCAGAAAAATACCAAATTTTTGCATGGAATAAGGTATGTTGTATTTTGATCATAAAAAAAGTTTTAAGTTCAAACAAAGATTTAATCATCGATTTGTTTTCAAACCTAATCCATTTCTTCTCTAAATCTTAATTCCTCCTTGGAGAATCATCAGTTTCTTAACATCCTACGTGACAAATTTCTTAAAATATTTTTAAATTTTTATCACAGTATCTACATATCATATCATAACACCATGATAAGTCTCGTGTTTTTTAGACTTTATTTGGTTTTTTTAGAATTAAAAAACCATTAAGCTCCACATTGCCGATCAAGTGTCGCAACGTAGATTTTTTTTAAAATTATTTCAATTTAGTGGATAAGAACTAAAAATAGACTAAAACATTAATATGATTTTTCTATAAATTTTGGTGTATTATTTCAGGCACTTGCAGTTCAAATTTCACCTATTTCAATTTAAATCCTAGAAACACAATTAATGAATTAAAAATAGCAAACAAATCTATAAAAATGCATATTTTTTACATAGAATAAGTTATGTTGTATATTAAGTGTAGAATTTTTTTTAAGCTCAAACAAAGTTACAAATATCTTATTGTCTTGAACTGCTAGAAAACCCTATTAACTTTAGTATTTTATAATTACATAAAGAATAAATAAACCATACATATTAATATAGTGATGCCATGTCATCCTAAGTCTCTAAAATTCTGATCTATGTAAAATTCTAAAACGGATACAGATGCATATATTTTCATATCCACATTCAGCAGAAATTTGGATATCCGTTTTCATATCCATATTTGTCAAACGAATTCGGATGCTTTCATTTATCGTCCACATTTAATTCGGATATGAATACGGATATCCATATTTACAATTTATCGGATATGGATACAGATAATTCAGATATTTTCACATCCGTATCCATCCCTAAGGACAATTCATGTACCGTTTGAAATGAGATTTAAGCTTTCTCTATGGCAAATCTACCGTACATTCGTACCACGTTGTGGTAAGCCATAGTCAGAAAATATAATGACATTAGAGTGAGCGTTAAAATTCACAAGCAGAACAACGACAATGCCACGTACGGTCTATCGATGTCTTAAACTCGGGAATTTCGCTGAAGACCATGTAAACAAAATCGAAAATACTCCATTTAGGATGTTACAGAAAATGCAAAAAACCAGATAGTATTTCAATATTTAGTAAAAAATATTCTATCACTTGGCTAAAAAATATTTTAAATAGATGCAATATTCAACGTTGGTATTAGTGTTGCAGATGTTGTTTGCAACACCAAAAAACCACACTATTACTATGAGATGAATCTGTTGACACCAAAAAATGGACTGGCGTATCATCGGCGGGACAAACCAAGCGGCTAGGCCGATGAGCCACCGATAGGGCATTAATGGACAAAGACGGGCTGCGCAACGTGGGCTGATGCTTCGTGATGTTTATCTTGTAGTTAACGAATAATTAGAGTCAGTTATGATTCTATGTTAATCGCAGATAGTGTGTCTCTCCGGCTATAAATAGCTAGGCTCAGGGCTATTGTAAAAGAGTTCACACAACCAATCAATCAACTCTTCGACGCATTGCCAACTTTATATGTAGCATTAGGGTGATTCTCCACCGGGATCAAGTTGCATCGGTTGAGTTCGATCTCTGATCATGACGGGAATAGCTTATTTGGTAAACTGATTAATCTATTCATGGCTTTCTCGGTTGGTAGACTGATTAATTTATTTATGGCTTTCTCGGTTAAGTTTGATACTGTGATTAGATTGAGTAGGTCTACTAGTTATCGGTTGAATGCATTGATTCACCTTTCGCAATGTGCTTTATTACTCGAATTCGTGCATTCGTCAATCACGTCGAGTTAATAGATTGTTTTAGATTAGATCGTATGCTGATCGTCAACGTGATGCTATCTCGGTTGAGTCCGATCCATTGTGTTGGCAGGAACGTATACGAGTTGGTTTGATCTAATCTATTGATCCAGCATTCATCGGAGTCTTAGCTGATGGATTATTTGTTATCTTGTAGATCGGTTCAATTCCATTCATAATAGTTTCTATACTCATGATAGTTTCTATATGATATCTTTACGCTGTATCAGTTTAGTTTGAACAGTAGAAATTGACGTGGCAGAATCCTAGTATCTGGGTCGATCGTCAGAATTTGTTATATTCTACATCTTCTTCACGGTGCATCGTAGTTTTCATGTGTGCTATCGATGCCGATGTCGATGGGTCATCGCCGATAGCGTTAGGACATCTCACGTTTGTCTTCTTGTCAATTGCATGGTCAAATTGACTGGCACGCTCTGTACACCTCTGGGTTATTTAGGACCTACACTAAAGTAAAGCAGACTCTTCCAGGCCTTCAAGTATGAAGGTGCAATGAACCCGGTGCGATTTTTACGTCAACAGAATCAAGAGTAAATGATTAGACTATAAATCAGGACCGCATGTTTAGCCCTGTAGTACCGTTTTGAATCAGTCCAAACTCTATTCCGAAGGTCAATGGTGACAAATGATTACTTGTTGGAAGGAACTCGATGTCTACTTTCAAATGACGCCAACCTCACCATCATAATGGATCGGAGTTGCTCACAATAAACGAAACAATGTTTACAACTGTAACTGGGCTTGTGCCTTGTATCTAGAGACTAGAATGGGCCATTAGGAGTGGATAAAGCTAGAATTTGCTCCCACCACCCCTCTTAATCGTTTCGCCACCTATTTAAGCTCCCAACAGACACTGTAGGGTTGAGTATTGTTTAGACGAAAGTTTAGCTTATTGTACTCGTATGTGTCGGCTAGACCACCCGACTACTTGTTTTAGAACTCTAATTTCGTGTGTATCGAATCATCTTTTACCGCAACTCCCTGCACTTTTACCGCAAATTCAACGTTCGAATACGAGAATTTTGACATGAATTCCAAACGCCAGATTGAACTTTAGTGCGAAACGAAAAACTTTCCACGTTCACAAACCGAGAGAAAACTGTTGCTGCTAGTAAAAAAAGAGGCTTTCCCGGAGCCTCTCCTCTCCGTCAGGACAGTCCTGATTAAAGGACAATCATATCAAGACAGGGCCACAGTGCAATGGCATTCAATATCTAGCAGAGGAGAATCATTAGCGTAGACCGTAGGGGGCGACGAGCTGCCCGTTTCTGTTCTGTCCTGCCGGTGAAGCCACAGGGACAGGGTTGCTCCTGGGCTGCAGATGTCGTGGCAAACTTTTCGCTGCTCCCGTTTGGCTCTTTGTCTGAGCGTCGCAATAACTTCCTTCTCGTCGCGCTGGTCCCCGTCGCCTATCCGGAGCACTTACTCAGTAGAAACATGTCAAACAGAGTCGGCCACTGTACATCAGGGACGCCCTCTTTCTGAAATCTGAACCCGCAGCGGTTTTACCCAGTACATCGGTTCTACTTATAGTATTATTATGCTAATAGTAAAATTAATCTTACCCATTAATTTTGAAAAGAGTAAATTAATATTTTAATCGATTATATTTTGGGTATAATTGTCATTAAGGTATTTGTATATGAAGAATTTTACGGTACCCCAATTTTTATAGACCATCTAATCTATACGATCCAACGACTCAGATTTAAAATTAGTGACCTATAAGATAATAAGGTAATATGACATAACATTTCTTTCGTACATGAAGGATCCACATGTATGTATATTAATTTCTTTCTACATGTGTGCAACAGACTTTTCGTTAGAATATCCACATACATACAGATTAATTCCTTTCTACATATATGCAACAAACTTTTTGTTAGGATGCCGATATACATGTAGATTAATTTTTTTTATGTGCATGCAACATGCTTTTCGTTAAATCATGCATGTAATAGTCTTTCCTGCATGCATGCAGATTAACACCACCTCTCTTGCATGCGTGCCGATTACCGAATTTTCTTTTTTAATTACTTATTTTAAGCACACTTAATTAAGGATCCAAATTATTTTAACTATTACCTCCTAGACAAGTAAATAGGGTACCATAAATGATCCCTTGAATACATATTTTTTTGGAATGATGATTGTCATTTACACATTACATTTTTATAATTTTACCTTTTATAAATTTTAGTGCTACTAATCATAATAACAATAGAAACTATTTTAACTCTTAGATAATAGTTTATTCTACCACCAATAGAATATACCATAAAATTACTCTTTTACCTGGTCCAAAAATACAGCTAGACGGTTTTGCTAGATTCATGTCGTCCCAGAATACAACTACAGGATAGAAAGTGGAAATACGTAAGTATTACAATAATATTATCCGTAAACAAACTCCGTCAGTTTTTCATTAAAAAAATCGAGCAAATTCATTTGAATTTGTCGCGTGGGATACATCACGATTTCATTGAAAAACTATGTATTCCTACAGGGGTAAAAGTCCACAGTTGAAGCATTAAAGTTTTTGTTTCTCAGGCTAGAAGAGAGCGGTAGGCCAACAGAACGGATGACAAATGGTTAGGATGAAATGTAGGGCGACGGCAAATCTAGTGACAGTCACTTGAGTCACCGGAGAACGACAAGACTGAAGTACGGCACACGGGAGGAACTTGCCAATGATACTGTTAGGAAAAAATAATCGATCATGTTTATAGCCCAAGTGTTTTGGATACTTTGAAGCTAAAAACACAACGCTCTCAGAGCTTCGAAGGTAAGGGTTTTCCAGCAAAGACACTCTAGGGCCCGAACATTATGCAAAAGGTTTTGAAGAGCTGCCTCCCTATCGGCTACGTCCGACTTCAGAGGGCTGTCGTAATGTCCGACAAAATATTTATTTTCTAAGTATATTCACATTAAAGCTTACTATTTTACCTCTATGAAGTCTTATATATAGAGTCGACAATGATAACTGTAACTAGAGGATAAATTAGTATTATATTGTTACATTTTGTCTATAAATAACAGCCATTTCTACTGTTGTGAGGTTAAAAATTATAATCCCAAATAACACTACTAACTGAATTTTGTCTATAAATAACGACCCTTTCTACTATAACAACGGAGGTTAAAAATTATATTCCCAAATAACACTACTAACTCCTGAACTAATATAAACTCCTTTTTGCATGCAATAGCCATTCAAGGCTAAAACAAACCTGAATCTCTTTACGCCAACACCAACAGATACGGAAGACGATCGACGACAATGGCTCATAGTAGCGGTAACAAGAGGAAGATCATACAATGTATTAGAGCATCTCCGGCAACATCTTGCCCAGAGAATGCTATCAAAATACACACCATGATGTTCCCCTGCCTTAATCCCAGCTACAGAGCAGAACACCTAATTAACCCCAAAATTTTCTCATGCGTCTCGTACGTCCTATCCTCGTACGGACGCGCGTTCGTTCGATTGCTGGACGGCGGACGCCCGGAGGCCGGAACAACACTTGCTTAGCTTATATACGTACGTACGTACGCACACGTAGAGACACGATCGATGCTGCTGCCTCCTACGTACGTGTACGTACGCCTCACTTAGAACGCAGTGTCCAGCGACTCCTCGGCGAGCACGTCGATCGGCGGGAACAGCGAGAAGCCACCGTGGCGGCCGTGGAACAGGCCCAGCTCCTCGCCGGCGAAGTCGAGGAACATCTGGTACTCGTCCACCGCATCGGCTGGCTCCACCTCGTTGGACGCCGCCGAGGAGTCGTCCCCGGGAAGCGCCGCCTCCTGCTTGACAGCGTCCTTCATGGCGTCCACCGGCGGCAGCGGCCCCACCCCCGCCGCCGCGGTCAGCTTGCGGAAGGACTCCCCAATGTCAGAGTTCCAGAGGCGGAGGAACATGTCCGCGGGCGTTGGGGCCGCCGAGGCGACGGGCCCCGCGGTGGAGGACGAGGAGGCGGAGGCGGAGGTGGTGGTGTTGGTGACCGTCGTCGCGGCGGCGCCGGAGGAGGAGAGCATGGAGAGGCGCTTCTCGGCCTCGAGGCGCGCGGTCTCCCACTGCGCCATGTGGCGCGCGGCGGGGCAGCCGGCGGCCGGGCCGAGCGGGGGCTCGTCGAGGCCCATCCGGCGCAGCTGCTTCTTGAGGTGCGTGTTCCAGTAGTTCTTGATCTCGTTGTCCGTCCGGCCGGGCAGCTGCGCCGCGATCATGGACCACCTGCAAGCCAGCACCAACAAAACAGCAGGTGCCACCGTGCCACCACTTCCAATCAATACTCACTGCTGTACTTTGGCATAGCTTAATTGGACATTTCGACTCGGTTTTTACCATAGTATAACAAGCAGTAAATACGGTATATACTATACGAGCCCAAGCTAAATAGTCGTGTGAGTATAACTAAGTACTGCACTACTTGTAGTAGGAGCAGCCGGCCGGTTTGGGATGTGATGTGATGAACGGAGACTGCGATGTGTCATCATTGAATGCGAAGGAGCCATGCACAGTGTGCATGTACAGTGTGGCCCTGGTGAGCTAGCTAGCTGAACCGAGCAGTCCTGCACAGTGGCTGTGCGGTGCGAGCTGGTCAGCCGGCTCGTACTCGGCTACTCGTTGCATAGCTAGGTGAAGGAAGCCGGCCGGCCAGCTAGGGATGTGCGAGCTAGGTAGTGGGGGGCTAGGGGCTCTTACTTGTTGCCGACGATGCCGTGGAGCTGGACGATGGACTTCTGCTCCTCGGCGGTGAAAGGCCCGCGCTTGATGTCCGGCCGTAGGTAGTTGGTCCACCGCAGCCGACAGCTCTTGCCGCACCGGTTCAGTCCTGCATGATGCAACGCGACGCAGTTTGTAATAATCCAGATGAACCAAAGACAGAGTCTTTCCTGCTAATAACAGGTAGGAAACGAGTAGCACAGCACGACATGGTGTACATGGTAGTGCTCTCCTGCAGTGTGCGAGGGTTCGTCGCGGGAGGCAATGCACTAGTGTTTGGAGTGATGCAGCCGGTGCGGGGGCAAGTAGAGAGTACTACGTAACTAGTCTTGCAGCAATCGAGCTCGGGTGATTTTGTTGCAGGGGTGCAATCGAGCATGCACGAAATGTAATCAACGTGTAAATGAAACCGAAATTGCCAAGACATTCCCATCTAGGAGGATGGTTTAGGTGATCTCCAATAATGTATTTACCTGCGAGCTTGGGGAGGAGACGCCAGCTGCCGTGGCCGTTCGCCTGGATGTAGTCGACGAGGAGCTTGTCCTCCTCCGGCGTCCACGGCCCCTTCTTGAGCCCCTTCTTGTCGCAGCACGGGGCCCTCCCCATGGCTGCTTCAACGCTGTTCCACCGGCTCGCTCGCCCAACCGCCGGAGCGCACGAGGCAGCACAGCAGCAGGCCGGCAAGGAGACGACAATGGGATGAGCGATTCAGTGAAAGCGTGCGGGGAGGGCCGTAGGGGATAGGCGAAAAGATTTGGGGGGCGCGAGAGCGAGAGAGTAGATAGCGTGGAGGAGAGGCGCGGAGGACGACGAGGAGAGGTTGGTTTCGCAGCTTTTGCTTGTGGCCGAGGAGGATCCCCCGCGGTGCACTTTAATGACGGAGATTTTCACCTGCGCTGCTGCGGCAACGACAACGAGACGAGGCGACGGGGGAAACGAAAAGAAAACGCGAGCGCGGCCGGGTGGGGGGAGGGAGGCTTGCGCGACGCACGCATTCAATTGGGTGGCGCAGCCGAGGGGCTCTTGCTTGGTACACGCGCGCGGACGCAACGGCGACGCGAGAGGGAGGCCACGCCGCCCACTCGGCCAGCGCACCCTCACTCCTCGTCACTACTGCCACTGATCGTGGGATACGCAAGCGGAAAGGGTGAACTACCACTGGTATGTCCTTTCATGGGTCATATTCTCGTAGCCTCGTAGGCTTGTAGTATCCTGCGAACTACTTTTTTTTATTCTAAAATATAGAGTTTTTTTATATGATCAAATTTATTAATAAAATATAAAAAATACGTTCCTACCTTTTTGGGAGATAACATGGACTAAAATAGTTAAACAAAACAGTGAATAATAAAGTCTAATGATAATATGAGTATTTTAGAGGTAAAAGTGATTTTTTTAATATAGCTTCGCTTATATTTAGAATAAATTTTAAACATTAAAGCATTATATTTTGGAAGATGTAGTACTAACTTCGGGCCATCGGATCAAGCAGTCAAGACCAACAATTCAGATGAAGGCATGAAGCGCTTCAATGGCATCTGTCCTGTTAAAGCACTAGTAGTATTGTTGCGTGACCAACGTATTGTATACTTGTTTGTGGCCGTGGGTATTTGGTTTGGGCAGGGTGTGCATCAAGCAAACCTTTTGTTTTCAAATTCTTTGTTTAATAAAATTCATGTAGTTGCGCTCAAACCTGGGTCTCCATTGCAGATAATCAACGGTATACGTTTCTAAGGCGCATTATCTAACGAAGAAGGATACTCTTAACTAACCACCAAGCACAACACCAAGTGCAGCCGCTCTCCCCGCGCCCCACAACGCCGTCGCTATGCGCTTACCAGCTAAAGCCAGCTTCCGCCGTTGCCACCCTCCTGCTGCCCGGAAGCGCTGCCGCTTTGTCGTCCCACGCTCGTGTTGGCCACGCCTTAACCCGCAGTTGTCCCACGCCCGGCGCCTGGTCTCCCACGGCCCAGCTAACGACCTCCCAACTATGGCAAACCAGCAAAAATGCTCTCACGGGTGACTATTCTTAACCGGTAGCCAGTCGATAAATTATTAAATATTTTTATTTAATTTCCATTTTAAGTATAAACCAATAGTCTGTATTAATTTTAGTTTTTAACTCTTAAGAATTGAGAATTTGTACCGTAGAAGATCACTTGTCCAGAACGGTTTTGAGCTGCATTTCAATCGGATGTACAGATTGTTGGACCGTGGGGCCAGCGAACTAGTAACATGGACGGTTCAATGGTTGGTCATCGATCACGTAAACAAGACAAATGCACGGCTCACGCAGTTTTTCGTTTGGTTCCATATTCCATAATATTCACTTCATTATATATGAATTTCATACATTCTACTCGCTGTAATATACACGGAGTAAATAAGATCAACTTTTACCATGAAATTTAATGTGGCTGTAATATACCACTTTCTTATACATGATATCTGTTGTTTAGATTCATTATACTATAAAATATTATATTTAATGCTAAATTGCTATATTATAGGACTGATAACGTTTTTATTTTGTAACGGTTCAAAAGTTCTCCGCAATTTCACATCAGATTTCTGTTTTTTTCACTCCGCATCCCCCCTAAAGCCTTTTGTGGGGCAGCTACCTTTGGTGAGCGTAGCACGGTGGCAGCGCCGCACGTTGACAGCGAGGGTGATGAGTGGGGCGTAGTACTACTGCGCGGGCCGGAGTTAATAGCAAGGCCGGCTAGACCAAGACGTAAAGGGGGAGTAATCTTAAATGAGGCTTCTGGCCTATGACCGTAGCTCGGATTTTGAGTCTGGGAAAGTGTATGGGTCCGAGAGGCCGAAGTAAATGTGGAGTTCAGAGACGAGTTCCTGCCTCGCTGCGATCGACTGCTCGACTGGCCGCTTGCCGTGGCAGTGGCAGTGGCAGTCGCAGGGGGGGCTCGTGGTTAAAGGGAGGCATCGCCATGATGATCTCAACCGGACAGGTGTTTTGGGGGATTCAGAGTGCTACTGTTCGCTTCATCTGTTGGTACGTGAACCGGTGCTAGCTGGTGTTGACGCTGTAGAGGATGCACTGTAGCAACCGATGCAGTGTACGCCCTTTTCTGTGAGGTGATCCAGATAAGCCAAATGTACCACGTTTTTGTTCTCCAAGGCGATGCAGTGTCAGTTCTCATCATGGTGTGTGATGGTAGAGAACTAGTAAGATGTGTCAAGTACTCCTAGTAACGTGAGAGAGTATGATCCGAGTTCTCTTCAGTCCCCAAATTTTTCTCAGGTCTGTGATGTTTTTGTTGTGGGATCAAGCGTCAAGGCCCTCTAGTTGGGCATGATCTGAAACACTGCCTGTTTGACATACATGGCGTCACTTTCCAATGCATCAATTCTGGATATGCAACTGGGTGGTCCATGTTCAAACTAACCTAGTCAAGCTTTTAATAACATCCAGCGATCCAGGACGATCGCAAGACGTGAGTTAAGACATACTAGCGAAGTCAGGTGTCGTCGTTCTCATATGGACATAGCATGACAGACAGAAACCTATCTAAAAAAGAGTGACAGGCCGGAGAAAAATACCACCCGACTGCGATGGCATAGCGCTGCAAAGTTAATAGGAGAAAAGCAGAAAATACCGCTGCTACTTGCATGCAGGGAGCAGCACAAGCATCTAGTAATACTCGGCCCCATGGGAATCAAGGGTGGGGGGTGTTCAGGCGTTCAGCATTGCTGAAACCATTGGCGCCTCACATGCTGCCCGAGAGCGTTTGCCACTCTCGTCTTACCATGCCAAGCGCCCGTGAGAGCTTGCCCAGCAAGGGAAGTGAAATTAATACGCCAAGTGATTCGGTGCTCATGATTACATTACCCTTTCTGTTCTTGGGTGGTACGTGCCAAGATTTCCGAACCATTGATAGCATGTAGGCTTCATAAATAAAAAAATGGCTATAACAGGTGGCAGCTTACGAATTTGAGACAATTAAAGGTGGCTCATAACATGATGCGTTGTAGGAAAAGGATGCATGCACCCCGTGAAAACAAAGCATTTGATCCTGTGACAGATGGAATTCATCAAAACAGGGGCTGATTTCACCAACGATAGCACCGTTGGTTCGGCAATAACCGACGAGAATATATAAAACAAAACATCTAGGCAACATAGAATGAACCAAGAGCAGGAGATGCAGCAAAGAAACACCAGATAAATATAGCAAGTTGAATTTTGCCTCGCCACATGCTTTACCCATTTTTCAGGACAGTACACTAGATAAATTCTGGTTCATCGAACCATTACATTCTCAACTAAAAGAAAAACACAGGCAGGATATAAATGAAGATCATGGCACCAAGCCTGTAGGAGTCATGCAAGAGCAAAACCGCATGGCACGGATGCACAAAGCCACAAACGCAGCTTGCTAGAGAATTATTCGCTAATATCCGATTCACGGCCGTAGTTGCTTACCATTCATTGACAGACCCACAGTTCAGAGCTCAGGTTGGTTGAACTTGTCTGCACCCTATAGCATATCAACCGCACATCCAATGTTGGGACCATGGTAACCACTGGCATGCGTGCATGCACATCAGCACATGACACAAACCCATAACCAATTAACCACTAAGTAACAGGGTTAAAATGTCCTGTGAGAAATAGCTGATGACAGATGTAGAGAAGAGGGAAATATCAGTTAACCACTAAGAGGCCAGGACAGGCCTAGGAACAGTAGGCACCTAGCAATATACACTACTGTGTGCCTAAAAGTGACAGGGTGTTTGCATTTAGTTGGGCCAAAATGACATGAGGATAACAAGGTCCAAATTACTCCAAAATTGATTTTTTCCATTCGCCACAGGAGATTCATGATAAAGCCTGCACATGTAACACGATGTCAACCAACACACTTTTTTTTGCAATTTACAGACCCTAAAAGAAAGCAAACTTCAACAAGTAAAACAGTGCCATGAACTGAAATCATTTGTGTTGTGTTGAACAGTTAAGAGTGAGGTTGAAACTATCACATTTAAATACTATGTTGGCACTTGGGAGGCAAATGATTTGCATGGTATACAAGGAGGGGTATCAAACATTCACTTATGTTCCCAACAATTCATATGGCATTTATAGGTTCACACAACAAGATTTAGATGTCAGTCAACTTTTTGTACTAAATATAACGAGTGATTGTCACATTAGGAGGTGCATGTGTGAGTGCTTGTGTGCATTTTGCTTTCTAGTATAAATGCAGTCGATGGATTGTGCCAATTTGCATGTTCTCCCAGTAAAGCCAGGCTAAACATATACTAAATCCAGATAAGAATAGGTCCTGTTGCAGTTCTTGTGAACTAACAAACTTAAAACCTAAGCATTGTCCTTGCCCGGCAATAAGAATTTGTTACCTGACAAGCTCGTATTTACAAGAATCTTCTTATTACTCCCAGAGAAAGTGAATACCCACAGGAACTGTCAAATTATTGGCAATATATAGCCTGGTCAATCAGAGGAGGAATTGGTTTTATCTCAGTCCCAAGCTCTTGCTCAATCCTATACCTGTTCCCAGAAAGAAAAAATTCAGTTAGTGAACCAAACTTGGGAATTAAATAGATCAAGACAATTATGGTGGGAACTATGTACAAGTTGAACCGATCCTCGTAGGTGATCAAATTCACAGCCAGGCCAAGGTGACCAAATCTCCCAGATCTACCAACCTAGCAAGACCAACAAAAGAATAGTTAGGAGAACTGCTGCACAGAGTTGCAATGGAGAGAAATACCATGAACAAAAGTATCAGTTAGCATTTAGTGTAACAAATTTTACATGACACGAACGTGTGTGCATGTGCACAGTTGTGTGTCCATTTGCATTCCTATTAGAAATGTCTTAAGAGTTTAGATTTATTTCAAATATATTATTATTCTGATAGCAACAGAAGACATCCCAATTGGATTGCATGTATGTTTATTCAATATCGATACCATACCCTGTGGAGGTATGTTTCAGCATTCTTGGGGAAATCAAAATTGATAACAACATTAACAGCTTGAATATCAATTCCCCTCGTGAAAAGATCTGCAAAAAAGTAACAAAAGGTTAGAAATCCATCCACGAAAAATCTGGATTGAGGATGCATAGAGCACATCATCACCAACTCTTCATTTTAAGGAGAGAATATACAACAGCAGAGATGAAGTAACAGGCTATATTCAGATTGACCCAAATATCAGTGAAATAGAAGTAAGAAGATTTTCACCAGACAGTGCACAGCATAGTTCAAGGACTAAGTAGGAAATATCTGCCAAGTACAAAACCAGTTGATAGTTGATACAAAACACATAGAATTCCATACCTGTACAAACAAGGTTCCTGCATGCCCCATTACGGAAATCATGGAAAACTCTATTACGGTGGTCTTGTAGCATCTTTGCATGGATGTAGAAGCAAGAGTAACCAAGTTCTGTGATCTTCTTCGCCAAAAGCTCAACACGATTTACAGAGTTGCAGAAGATTATTGATTGATTGATTTGAAGCTGCATCAAGACAAATATGTTATGACTTACAAGCCATAAGGGAGGTCAAAGTTAGCTATCTAAATATACAGACAAGACAAAGCAAAGTTGTTCATCAGTAAAACCTTGGAAAAAAGTGTGTTAAGGCAGTGAACTTTCTGTCTTTCTTCTACAAAAGCATAAAACTGAGTAATTCCCTTCAGTGTAAGTTCATCCATAAGGTTAATAACATAAGGTTTAGGCAGGTATTTGTCCTTGAAATACTTGACAGTCACAGGGAATGTTGCTGAAAACATCAAAATCTGTCGGCTCGCTGGAAGGTAACGAATCAACTGTTCCACAGAAGGCTGGAACTCAGGAGAGAGAAGCTTGTCTGCCTGTAGAAAATGAAATAGCTTATATAAGAATTAAGAAGATATAAATGTTTATTAACAGACATGTTCAAGGCTGTACAGCTAAAACCAAATGTCGGACTAATTCATGCAACAAAAATTATCAAAAAACAGGGATTCATATATATGGTTTACTAGAATCTCTTTTTTTCTCTATGGAGGGGGAGACTGCCCCACCACATTTTTACTGGAGAAGAGGCAACCGTGACCGTGCAATGCCCGGGTTCAAACCTGGGTGGGAAAGGCCACAGCTGGCACTCCATCCCACTGAGCTACAGCTCAGTTCGTGCGTTTACTGGAATCTTCAATGGTGCAAAACAGAAAACTGAAAAGCATTATGGCTTTCTGTTTTACTAGAATCTTCAATGGTGCAAAACAGAAAACCATAATGCTTCTCAGTTCTCACTTGAAGATACTATTTCACCACAAGAGCCATTATTCTTGTTCTTTTACAGAGTCACAGACTAATACTAAGTCCCTACCTCCTGATGGTCAATTATGTCATGGGTACACACTCTATGGGCTGCTTAGTTCTTGTGCTTGCTTTTCCCATGTGCATGGTGTTTCAAAATGTTCCTAGAGACATATTATCGTTGATGTTGTCTTACACAATAATCACACAGCCCAAGTAGCAAACTCCATGGGACAAGCAGAATAACTAGTTGGAATGAATAACATGAAAAATCTTTGCATAAATAACACAAAACAGTAGTTTTCCCAGTAATAGTTTCATTGTAAATGAGACCCTTAGCATTTTGAAGTCCAGTCCTTATTTTTTTCTTTGTGAAATAATATTTGCAGACATGAGATAGTATATACAACTGGGCAAACACTGATTACTGAACTGCCGAATAGCTTAATAACAGCTACATGACTGATGAAGCATGCTATTTACATGAGAATGTAGTATCGCTCGCAAAGAATAAATTAATTACCTCATCCAATATAAGCATAGAGCAGTCCTTCAACATGCAGATACCTTTCTTTGTAAGGTCCAAAATACGCCCAGGTGTTCCAACAAGTAAATGGACAGGTTGATATAGACGAATGATGTCATCCTTCAGGCTGGTTCCACCAGTGGTGGCCATGACTTGGATTTTCAGATGTTTCCCAAGCTCTTTGCAAACTTGTGATGTTTGCAAAGCCAATTCCCTTGTCGGAACCAATATAACAACTACAAATCAGAAGAGGCATCATTGAAGCATTCTCACGCAAAATAACACTAAAATAACTAAAGAAGATCCCTCGCAGACTCCCGAAAAAACACAAATAGGTATATTTGTACATGGACAGATTTTATAGCATGTTTGACCATTAAAGAGTTGGTACAAAGTCAGCTTGATAGTCTAGAACAAACCTTGAATAGCATTTTTGTCTTGGTCAATCTTTTCCAGTGCAGGAATACAAAATGCAGCAGTCTTGCCAGTTCCATTTTTTGCTCTAGCTAGAATGTCACTACCAGTTAACGCAATAGGAATGCTTTCTTCTTGGATGGGAGAGGGCCTTTCAAACCCTTTCTCATATATTCCCATTAGAAGTTCACGCTTGAGGAAATAGTCTTCAAACTCATTTCCTTTGGTGGCTGTAACATCCTGTGCAAATAAGAGGAGATAATAAATCATTAAGAGTATGGTAGAATCATCGTAAACTCATAAAAAATAGCTCCAAAATAAGATGAAAGGATTAGGAAATAATGCAAGAGGAAAAAAATAAGCACGTCAAGATCCACTGCAAGTAGTTCAAAACTCAAGTCATGAGAGCATGTTAGAGGACAAAGTTGTCTTTGGAAGACCATGTCAATATTCAAAATAACATGGATTTGGAAGACCGTGTCAATATTCAAAACAACAAGTATTTGGGACCAGAGGGAGTAATTAGCTTGCAGTGTACATCACCAAAAAATCAGGAAAGTAAAGCAAGCCCTGCATTGAATTGCTTGACAGACAAACAATCGACTAACTGTGCAATGTACAGATGACAGTCCACATAATTTGTAAACCCAATAGTCCGGGGTAATCCTTAGGGCATCTCCAACCATCTCTCTATCTCCCTCCCTACTCTATTTTCTAACGAGTACACTCCAAAACTTCTCTCCAACCAGCTCTCTATTTCCCTCCCTACTCTATTTGCCTCGCTATTCTTCTAAGGGAGCTCGCCATATGTAGCAAGCCGAAGGCCCTCGCTATCCCAGCTCCCGCAGTTGCTGGCGATTGCTTTGGGGCGACAATGGAGGAGCAGCAGATGGCGGGGGTGGGGATCCTACTGCAGATACTGATGCTGGTGTTGGCGTTCGTGCTCGGCCATCTCCTCCGCCGCCGCAGGGTCTACTACCTTCCCGAGGCCAGCGCCTTCCTCCTCATCGGTGCGGTCTCTCCGGCCTGGCGTCCCATGCTCACCATGTTTTTTTTCCCTTTTTCGTGTGCGTTTTGCTGTTGAAATGGAGCCTGGAGGATCGGAGATTCAGAGGATGGTGGTGGTCCTCATCGTTGTCTCAACTTTATTTCGTGCAATTGAAAATTTATTAGTTGTATTTATATAATATTAATTATTAATAAAATATAGGTAGATGAAAGATAGGGAGTCAAATATAGGAAGCTGGATGTGGCGTTTCAAGAAATAGAGAACAAATCTTAATAGGGAGGTTCCTATTTTTAGTTATAGAGAGCCAAAAATAAGAAGCTGGATGGAGATGCTCTTAGCATACAAAGCACTGACTTTGAAAAAAAGAGAGGGGGAAATAAATGCCAGGAATTACCTCTGTCCTGTATCTTGTATCTGCAGGTGGAAGCTTCAATTGTGCCTTCCAGTCTTGTGAACTGCGCAAAATGTAAGCATATTATCAATATGACAATCATGCCTATATCAATGATACACTATTCCATTCACCAGTCTACCTAATGTTTGTAGAACTCCTAGTGTTATGAATCTACTACTAATTCAGTAACAACTTACAAATGTAGAGTGCAGCAAACCCTAGTTTCAGTACCAACCTAGACGGCATAAGAACACACATGTATGGACAGCAACATCCAGTAAATTGCGGCTGTAAAATAAAAATTGAAGTTTTGCGGGATGCTTGACGGAAAGAAAATTTCCCTAACTGCATTTGGTCCAATTTTGCCGAAAAAAGTAAACAAGCCACGACACCGGCGCTTAAATTATTTCGGGAACATCACAGTCTACAAATCGTACACTGCTATCGCCAAACAATAAGGCCCACGTCTCACCTCGAATCGATGCCGTCGGCTGTCGGGGATAGCGCCACGGCCTTCGGCTCACTATTCCAGGCGGTGCCCGCGGCCTCGCGGGCGATCTGATTCCGCCGCAGCCACTGCTGCTGCTGTTGATACTGGTTGTGGTGATGCTGCTGCGGCTGGCGCTGAACGTACTGCTGGTGATGCGCCGCCGACGCCTGCTGCTGCTGGTGATGGATGTGCTGCGGCGGCGGCTGTCCGCGGCCGTAGTAGTTGGGGTTCCCACCGCGGCCGTTGCCCATGCCGGGAGGGTACCTGGCGCGCGGATCCATGGATTAGAGGGGGGACTCAGATTATCAGGAATCGGCGATAGGATTGACAGATCGAAGGGCAGAGGACAGATCGGATTGGGAGAGGCGGTTTGGGTGGTGGAATCTAGTGGTTTGGCGCTCGGATTAGGCGCAAATTTGAACTCCCTTCTGCCCTTTTCGGGAGAGTTCGTGGGTCGGGGAGGAGCGTCGCCGAGTCGTCGATAGCTAGGGCAACGGCGGTTTGGGATTGGTGAAGGAGGAATTTACGAGATTGGCCCTGGTTCCTTTTATCTGTACTACAGTCTACAGGTTGGTCCTGCCGCCGTCAGCGCCTTGATTTTTTTAATACTTGAGCGTCTTGTTGATTCGGGGATAGAATGAATAAAACAGCACATGGTAACTTCATCTTGCGTTACCAACTTACCATCTCAACGCATTTTCAAATTTGAATAGGAGTATTTTGCATCTTTAAATTTGCCACTCTTAGGGGTTGAATATGAGTCTTTCGCATCGAATTAGATTTAGCAATACATTTTACATGTGATGAGTTTGTTATATGTCACAATCCGTCGTGAAAACGGAGATTTCGCCGAAACGGGACGAGCCGTAACGTATTGAAGACGAACAAAAAATAATAGTTGATATCGTTTCATTCGGCAATAGTATATTACAGAAAGATTATTACAATAATTATTTATTACAAAAGCTGCTAAAGAGACATACCTCGTAGCAACAATCATTACAAAAAGCCCAGCGAAAGCATTACAACACTCATGGCATGCGCTACTGTCTAAACTCCACTTGGGGACTAGGTCCAAAACCTTAATCTTCTATTTCTTCATTGGCAACACCTTCACCTTCGTCTTCAAAGTCCTCCTTGACTTCGGAAAAATAAGCTAACTCTAGAGGGGGTGTAAAAAAATAAGGTTGAGTACTCGAGAGTACTCAGCAAGTCTTGAAAAGAAATATAGATGACGGATACAAAGAGCGGCAATGGTTCTCAAAAGAAATACAGTTTAAAACTTCTAAGTGCTTGTACCCACGGGCAGAGGTCCCAACCTCTAACCGCTCCTACAAATAGTAATATAGATCAATAACCAACCTCTTTCCCACGTCTTTACCAATCCGAGATTGCTTTACAACAAATCCCACCATCCATCCATCAATTCATCTTATCACAAAACCACGTCTCAACATCTCATCTCTTATATCGTTTCTCGGTATTGGCTTGCCCATTGATCGAGGAAGTTGTTCTCATTATTATCATAATCACAACCCAAATTCAATTTTATCGCTCAACTAGTTTTAATTCTCACATCTCTCCCTATAAAGTCTTTCAATTTTCTGCTCCACACAGGAACATTGCCAACCACAAAGGTTAGCCGTATACCCCGAGGGTATACTCTGATAATGTCCCATCCCTCCCAATAGTAGTTGATGAAAAACAAGTGAAAACACTACGCAAGGAAAATCATCAAGACACGCGCCCATATCCGTGGGCACGGCTGCTCAAATAGGTTTTACTTCAGCTAAAGGCGTACACTTTACCCTTATGACCCGAACTTACTCTTATACTCGTCGGTATAGGAGGTTCGTGACAAGGCTTTTCCAAAGCCGACCTATGATACCTCACTGCCACCTAGACAGGTCATTGACCAAAGATCAAAAAGCCGCGCTTCCTTCTTCTTCCTTAAAATCCCGCGGGTGCTCCACTACCTACTCCTCAAACTCAACCACTAGCCTTAGCCTCGAATCTCGTGTCCGTTAGAGACTTTGCAAGTAAAACCACGAGCCACCCCGACGATTTCATATCTATCGATAGTCGAGCTATCCTAAGCTCACTAAGTACTAGTCCAGGGATACCTCTCACGTACCCGCAAGGTTGCACGAAGGTGTGCTCATGCTATTTCCTAAGGAATCGATCCTTAACATTAAGCGCAATCGCATCCTTAAGCGACAATCGCACTTAACAACTTTGCAATATAAACAATCTCATTTCAACGCAACACATTTACAAAATCAACACCATCACCCATCTACATCTAGTCGTCATGTTTTAGTATAAGTGTGTAAGTGTATGTGTAGTGCACCCATATTATAAGGAATGTACTAAAAGCGATTAAAAGAATAAAACAAAACAATGGATATAATAGTAAATCTTAAATCGACAAAGGAATACAATGTATTCAACAACAAGGTGGCTAAGTTGTCAAGTTTCGGTTTTAGTTGTCATAATTACTCAAGCAATAGACTATTAGTGTACGTGGGTGTGTAACCTAATCATGCAAATATAAGTTTTAAAAATATCACAAACATTTCATACGTTCAAAAATGTTCAAAGGAAGACTTGCCTTATCTCGGATCATAGTTGGAGTCTTCGGCGAGATGATCTTGAAAGCCCTCGGCGTCGGCGACTAAACCACGAGAACACATACAATAAAGAAAAGAAATAAAGAAAAATTACAAGTTTAATTTAAATAGTGCCAAAATAAACTTGGGATTTTTAAAAAAAATTTGGTTCTGGAACGGAGTCATTTGGAGCTAAAATAAATTTTCTAAATGTTTAATTATTTTCTAAAAACAGGAAGATTTACTATTCAAACAGGCCGATTTAGAAATAACTTCAAAATTTTGGACACTGTACTGTGCTATTTGGGCTGGCCGGTTGGCCCGCACGGCCCAGCCAAACGCGTGAGATGCGCGCACGCGGGGGCACGCAACTGTTGGCCGACATGCGTCGGCGCGATGCAGATGCACGCGCGGCGACCCGGACATGTGGGCCCTGCGCGGCAGAGGAACAACGGCGTAGCGCGAGTGCGCACTGGCGCGTTGCGCCGCGTGTGCGGCATCGCGCGGCCAGGGTGGCCGACGCGTGGCACAGCTAACGCGGGAGTGGGTGGCCGGTGCGCACAAGTGAGGGGCCTGACAGATGGGCCCGGCTGCCAGTGACTTAGGCGACTATGCACACAGAAACAGCCTGACTAGTGGGACCCAGCGCTCAGTGACTTAAAGCAGAGAGGTAGCCGGCGGCCGGAGGAAGAAGAAACAGTGGACGACCGAGGTTTCTCGACGTCGGTTCTTCCTCATGTGAACTCCGATCGTCATGAAAATTGAATCGTAGATACAACAGAACATAAGGAACACATCTACCATTCGGATCGATGACACAATATATGATTTTCCTAGAAATTAAAAGGGGGTGTTTGCCTAGATGGCCAACGCAGGAGGCGCAAGGAAGGCTTCGGCGACCATCGATAGCACTTTTCACGGGATTGACCTTGCTAGGAACCAGATTGTAGCCACTGATCAAGTCACGGGGGTCCGCATCATGCTAGCGACGGCGAACCCGAGCCGTGCTCCGGGCAAAACGGCGTCGGCGAGATCCGGCGGTGCTTGGACCTTGCTAACCTTTGGAACGTGATCTAGGGGATCCTATGAAGCTATTGGTACAAGGGATTGACGAGTGATGATACCTTGGCGGAGCCAGGCAGAAAGGGTGGACGACGGCGACGACGCGAGCTTCGGCGACGTTCTGTGGAATGGGGGCTGGCGACGTACCGGAGCATGATCAGAACGTGAATGCACGAAATGGAGAAGGCAAACAGAGAGAAATGGTCACGTACCGACGTCGACGGAGATGGCTAGAGCCCCCGGCGGTGCTAGGGTTTTCGGCGAGCGGCCGGGTGTGGGACAACGGGGAGGCCGACTGAGCTTTATAGGGGTGGCGGAAGCTTCGGGAAAGTGGGGTTCCAGTGGGAATTCTTGGCACGGCGTGGCGACAAGATGACGTCGAGGGGTTGGTGGCCGGCGGGTCTAGCTTGACCGCCCAGCCTTGGCCGGATGCGGGGTTGGCGGAGTCACGTTCTCGGCGTGATGGCTTGCGAGAAATCCGGCGTAAAAGTAGAGGTCGAAGTGGTGGTGCGGTGTGGTCCCGGTGTGGCATGGACGCGGGTGGCGCGGCGCGGCGCGGTGGCGCACAGGTGCAGGCCGAGAGGCGCGGTGACGTAGGCGGTGCACAGCGCGGGCGGCACATGCGGCGCAGTCAGGCATGGGCGTGAGCGCCATGCGGCAGGCGGCTTGCAGTAGCCAGCGCGGCTGGCGCGTGCGGCACCGGTGCCATGTGGGCGCGCACGCGGGGCACAGCTGGCACGGCCGGCCCAGCCGGCCTGACGCTGCCAAGGCTGGCCCGAGCGGTAGCTTTGCAGGGTCCAACCGGGAAGAGACAAAACAGAAAAGAAGCTTGCAGATTTTGAATGAAAAGTTAGTTTGAATTGAAACAGAAGTTGAGATTATACCCCTTTTCAAAAGTGAAGGTAAAGTTATATACTCATATACATGTATGTTTTCGCTGGAAGATAATTTGGAGTTTGATGTTTGGAGATGAATTTCTGAGAAGTATTCAAATTTTCAGAGTTTCTTGGATGTGATGGCTTGGATTGTGAAAAGAGGGATTTGATCGGATATTGAATAGTGAAGGAACTTCATTTCTTCTTTTGATGGGTTGATTTAGTGTATACGTATATGTATATATGTATGTGGATTGACAAGGGTATAGAGATAGAATTGATTGTTTCAGACGACAAATAGGTTTTTTTTCGGTTTTCACGTTTGGAAATGGAGCTTCCAGACGATGAATAGGAATTTGAGATAGAATTCTCAAAAATCGGGGTCGAAATGAAGGATTGGGTTTGAAGGAAAGGAATTTTCCCTTTTTAAATAGAATTGCCGGATAATGAACAGTGTTTTGGACAGGAATAGTGTTTGCTTATTTGTTTCGGATAAAATTTTATTTTGGCACCAAATACAAATCACGAAGTTCAACTTTTTAAATTTAAACTTCGTTTCAAATATGTTTTCGCCTATGTTTCTGAAATCAGGATTTCACATTATATTATCTGAAACTATATGAATATAAATAAATAAATAATATGAATTATGTATCATATTACTTGTATCATATAGTATAATAGTATACTTTAATTATGTATAAATATTTCACTGAACTTCTATAGTCATTTTAAATTTTTGTTAGATTGCTCCTCGTAAGAAGAATGGTTTCATCTGATTATCTCCCACATAAAAAAATTGAAAAATCAATTCTCCTAAATTCTAGTATGAATCACTTATATGCTTAATCACGGTTTTGTGGTTCAGAATGAAAAATGGATTTTGTAGCAAAGTTAAAGTGCTAAAAACGAACATTACCAAAAAAAACATATATCTCACTAGATGTTGCAGGTTCTTAAGCGGGAGGTTGACGATATAATCTTGAAGTTGACGATGTTGGGAAGAGAAAGAAGAAGACCGAGGGGAGGTGACATAGAAGGCAACAATGATCTTCTAATTCCATAGTTAATTAACCCCAAAACAGGTGCACCCCATAACCTCCCTCAAGCAGAGCCGTCTACTGAGAAGGTATAAATTGTAACGATAAAAAACAAATAAAAGCAAAGGTGAGGAGGAGGAAAAGGGAATAAGACTGGTCTTGAAAGGAATAAAGGATGGCCCTGCATGAATTTCTTAGTACCAGTTGGGCCTGATCCAATATTTACAAAAACGCTTTAATCATTGCAAGCTATAAGAAAAAAATCCTACGTGCAAAGTAAGGAGCCTCTGACGGTTCATGGTGTGGAACAAAACTTGGAACTTCACAGTGGGTCTTTGAAAGTGAGATCTGAATAGATTGTTCATAATACTACTATAAGCACAAAGATAACATTAACAAATAAATAAACAAAAGTAATTGTAGCTTCCTTTCTTTCCATCTTTCTGTCGGTGCCCATGCTGCTCTCCAAAGCAAAGTGGGCAACATTACTCGTACAGAATAACAGATGTGACTCTTGTGCATGTCTCTGAACTTTTATATGTGGCGCTAAACTGCTCGATAAATACACCGCAATAATTTACAATGCTGTAGTATTACAAACACACCGCTTAATTTCGCGAAATGTCTAGGACTCAACACGCTATGATTGAATCGATCACGCAGTACGGTCTAGCTCAGCCCAAAGATCGAACTCGCCCATGGACAGCAGGTCACAGAAGCCGCCGCCGGCAACCTGCATCTGGTCGATGCTGTCGAACTGCTCCTGGAAGTCCCAGCAGCCGCCGTCGTTGCCGCCGAATCCCTGCTGCAGCGAATAGTCTGCACCGGGCGATGGCCCATCCACCTGCACGGATCCCTGGCTCGTCACCTGCTGCTGCTGCTGCTGCTGATCGCCTGCACCACCACCAACCACCACCCCGGCAGCATCCAGATCAGGTGCTGCCGCGAACTGGCCACTGATGTACTCGATGTTCAGCCAGTCGGCGAACATCACCTTGGGAGTCACCGGTGGGTGGGGCCTGCAGGCAGCTGCTGGAGTATTATGCTCGGTGGTCACCGTCAGGCAGCTCGAGTCGGCCGACGACGACTCGTGCGCCGGCTCCGACGAGTCGGATTTGGTCGGCTCGTGTGGCTTCATGCTGTGGAAATCGTCCGAGTCGGCCGGAAAGCTCGCCGGTGATGCAGGCGTGGCTGGTGACCCTTGCTGCTTGCTGCTGCTCTCCACTCTCTTCTTCAGGTAGGAGTTCCAGTAGTTCTTGACCTCGTTGTCCGTTCGCCCAGGTAAATGCCGTGCTATCCTAGACCACCTGCAGTAGAAAAATCGCTGTCAATAATCCAATAATTATTTCCTTTTGGCATGATCAGTCTCCGTCGGACTTGCAGATAGTAGTGTGTCACAAGCTTACAATTCACTAAACTTGGTTTCTGTCGGTGGAGTTAGTGGAAAACTGAAGCTTTTGCATTGACAAGTTGAGGTTTCTTTCCATTTTCTCGTTTCTTTTTTCTCTGTCGCCAGCTGAATGAAAATGTAATGTGCCACTTGTGGGTGAAAGGGACAAGCGTGTACGTAGTCTATTCATGTGGACCACCGATCCTTTGATTTTTTTTTTTTTTGGAGCGCATAATTGCGACGCGCAATAAAGAATAGTTCTGTATGACTTGTATACCTTTAAAATAGTCATTTTAAATTTTTAACTAATGATTAAGTTAAAAACATTTTTATACACGTTATATATTTGAATTCATATATGAAAATACTTTATTTAATACTAGTTTTATAG
>KE372063.1:128360-138557 GCA_000418225.1 Zizania latifolia
ATGTTGGTCTCGTAATCAAAAGTACATTACTAACGGACTGAAACATACAAATACTTAACCTGTAAACTCTCTGTGTGTGTGTGGGGTTGGGTGGGGGGTGGGGGATTAAAGATAGACGTGCCCAGTGACGTTCAGAGAATTTTCTCTGTATATTGAGTATTTATTTTTATTTTCTTTTTTTCATTATATATAAGACACAAACTATTACGCACGCGTACCACTCTCACACCTCGTCAGGATTCATGTTACCATGCCCGGTTACCGTGGCTAGACCTGTTTCGGTGATTTGGTTTAAAATTCAGATTCAAATTCAAAATTTAATTTTTGTGAAGTTTTTTAAAAATATATATACTAGGTGATTTATGGTAATTTTGGTTATTGTTTTTTAAGAATATTAAATTTGGAATAGTTTAGGGAACAAGATCAACCAAAATAAAAAATGGGCCAGCTCAATAGCAGCCATTCCCATTTTTGGGGTTTTTAATTTTTTTCTCAAAAAATGACATTACTGAATGTGTGGTCTTGTACCATTTAATTGATAAAAAACAACAAATATTATTCCAAATTTTTTAATGGTTGTACCACAATTTTTACATTGCTACATTTTCTATAATTTTCCTACATTTTCCATTTTTTATTTTTTAAAACCGATTGTTTTTAACACAAACCAATTGGTTAGTGACACCAAACTGTATCGACATTGGTAACCTTCCAAACTGAACGTTAACCGAGCCAAATTTTGAATTAAAAATCTGGATTCTAATTTTGGTCCATTTACAGTGGTTATCAACTGTTTGGCTGACCCTGGTAACCGTCCACCAACCGGTTTTACAAATCTTCACACTAGCGAGTGTGCTTCCTGTCATATGAAATATATGGATGCCAACAGTAAATTCTTATTGAAACACACGCGTGTGTAATAATTGTAGACATGAGGATTAAACCAATGGTAGGTAAAGTCATGGACCCACAGCTCCACCATCACACACTGCACCACTAGCGCTTCGCGGTGAGTACTTATTTTTCGAGCTAGCTGACGCAAGATACTCGTATCGACATGTGCAGTATTTATTCTTTACTGTCACAATCTGAACAACACTCTACTAACTACAAATGCTAGCCTGACGGAACAATTGTCGGCCGGCATCTGTCTGTCGGCTACAACGAGAGGGAGAGAACTTCGGTTTGTGTACGCATGCAGAAAACGAGCCAGTTTCTTGTTCCTTCTAGACCAAGTTTTGGTGATCAGATGAGATCACGAACACGTCGAGGAAATGGCTGCAGAATGAATGCAGCCTGCAAATGCGCCGATGCGCGTGGTTGTTGAGTAGAACTGAGAAGCACAAGCAATAATACTGTCTCAGCTCTCAAGCTTGAGAGCCATGGGCTCATTTTGTTCTCCATTTTGGAAGAACAGGGCATGGGAAACGACGAAGGATAAGATGTTGGTTTTGCTGACTGTTGCTTAATTAAACCTGATCACCTCGTGGAGTAGGTGCATGCTTTGCTTGATAAATACTCGCCTTTTTCTCGAGAGATTCTCTATGGAGTTAAGTATTGCGCTAGATAGATTAATGCCTTTCAGAAGTTCATGGCCAGCAGGTTTTTTTTTTTCTTAGGGCAGCTAACTGGGTATTGAATTCTGCAAAAGGATGTGCCTATGCTACTTGCAAGTGCTAATAAAATATATGTATGTGGTCATCCTAAGTGCTTTCCTGACTATGATCGACATCTTATGATATCCAGTTGTGTTAGTAATTAGTATGCATTGTCACTTGTCAAGTTCTGATGACCATTTCTTAATCTCGCGTTTCTAGATGTCTTAATTCAAGGACAGAGGACGTTTGTCAGAGAAATGGAACAATGATCAGTACACGGTGAGATGAGATGCACACGGAACAATAATCAGTGCACTGTGGGGTGAACAACTGAACATTGCAGTAGTTAATGTCAAAAGATACAAATATTTTAAAACGGTTAGAATTCATTAAAATACTATAAATGCAAACTAATAACTCAATTTTCTCCATCTCCATTTGTATATGGTTGACTTAAGGAATATATTACTTATTGGTAATTTTTTTAAAAAATAAAAATGTAATCCTACACAGCACTATGATTAATTCAGATGTAGAGATTAGACCGTGTAACTCCATGTTTAATTCAAATGTAGCACCTCCCAATCTTTTAAGTATGGGAAGAGATGTCACATAAACTTGGCCTCAACAGTTCCAAGCTTACACTCAACGCTGCACTATGCAATTACACAGGCCCTGGTTGTATCAAATATTCAAGTGCCATTTGGGACAAAAACGAAGATGCTGTTCAGTGTTTGATTTAAACTTTCAATTCCCCGTATTTCTGTAAACAGAAACAACTATCAACTGTTACTGAACTTTGGTGGCATATGATTCGAATACTCCTACAGTGCAGTGTACTCTAATTGCGATAGCAACTTAGCAAGTACAAGCCTGACCAGCCCATTGTTATGACTGGGAGCTGTTCGCAAAGAGTAGTAAGCCTACTCTAAATGAGCGCCAAGCTTCAGAGTTTGGTGCCACCATCTTCCTGCAAGTACATAATTGATCCACATGCATTATAAGAAGAAAGAAGTGCAACTCAAATCACACCTGCACTCTTCTCTGAACCTGATACACAATGATGCCCCTGGCAGCTTGACTCAACTTGTTTCAGTCCCAGGAATTTTATATCGGCAGCTAGCTACCTCCAATTATTGACAACGACCTTCGTGTGCGAGACCAACATTATCTGTGGCGATGGGATGCCTTAAGCAGCTAGGACACTAACACGCATAAGACTTCTCTGCATGCCTTTTATCTGATTTCCTGTTCTTGTACTCTTTATCCGTGCATGGTTTCGGACTTTTCTTCTTCGATCTGATTTCCTGTTCTTGTACTCAGAGTGTTGTAAGTCGTAACGCATCTCACTTGCTTTACGTGAGTAACCATGATCACTGACGAGAGAGCGAAACTGAAGTCACTGCACAACTTCAGGAAATGGCAATGTTCTTGAAATGTGGGCAAGAAATGCATGTTAATGTTCAGTTCGTCAGATAGTCAGGGCCTCAGGACTCAGTCGTGTATAAGCTTCATGATCCAGATGCTTTCTTTTTGGTTTATTTCAGTACATAGTACTGGGTAGGTAACTAACAACTAACAACTACTCCTATGACACTGACTGCTACTATGTATCACTCAGATTTCAAGAGCATACCTAAACGCTCCCAATTGGCAACGAACACAATAGCTAATGAATAGCTAATTCATTTAAGGACAATGATGAAAGAAGTGATAATATTCGAAATATGGGAAAATTTCTTTCCATCAGTGTCATCAGACATTTGATGATTTTTAGAACTACGTAGTTCATCATATCGTTGCCTAGTTGGCATGGCCGGATACAGACGACCAGTTTAGCAAAGCCCATGGATTCATGATCAGTTGATCAGTCGAATGCACGTCGAATTGGAAGTCAACAAAGTCGTTCCATTCTGTACTGATTAATTGTTTGGAGGTTGGAATGGTTTGTGCACATTAAGGGTTTGTGCACATTAAGGGTATCATTGTGTTTAGGGTGGAGCTAGAATAGGCTATAAAGCCTAGAATTGAGCTAGTATACTTTGTACTCCATTGGTCCAAAAGTACTAAGATACCAATATTGTTTATAACTTTTGACTAAAAATTAAAATATATTTTCTCTATCTTTTAAATAATTTATTTTGAGATAAATTGACAAATTAATTGTTAGGCTAAAAACAAAAATTTATTTAATAAAATCGATGAGTTGAAAGTAAATCTTTTATATAATTAAATTTATATTTGATAATACTTTTGTACAATAGTGAATTTATATTTGTTGATTTTAGTAAAAAAAAAGGTCAAAATTCTAGTTAAGAGCGTGGTAAAAAAACTTTTATGACAAACAAAGTATAATTTTGGCATTATCTTTTATAGCTTATTTGAAATTTTGCAGTGTATTCACGTGGGCATCTAGGCTCGGGAGTAGGGGCGTAGGGCTACAACCCTATCTTCCCTCCCTGAATGTGCTAATTCACACGCATCCTTCTGTGAAAGAAAAGACACGTGAATTATGCGGAAGAAAGGGAGAAATTTCACGAAAAACTATTCCGAGTGTTGATTCATAATTCAAACTAATCCTATCTCTCCGGAGGACATATTTGAAACTTGAAATATACTAAGTGCTCTCTATGAAATTCACGCACTCCTAAGTCCAAACCAGCAATGGACCCTGGTTGTATATTTGTATTTAGTAATTTTTTGGGGGGAAGAAACAAGTATCTAATGCAGCCAAGCCAGTAGTTGATCAGTACGGCTTCAAGGTACGGGGAAAATTAATTTGTGTTGAGGCCCCGGTGGTTCTTTGTACAGCGGAAATCTATCTGATTGAGGTCTTGCTTACGTCCTAACATATAAGAATTAAAAAATCGATTTAAATTATTTTTTGCTTATTATTTATTCTGTATTAGAAAACATATATATTATTTATTTATGAGAATAGTATTATTTATTTCACAATCATAAACATAAAAGAAAAGGTGAAAATATATATAAATTCTAAAACGACTCGTAAAAAATGGGAGGTAAGTTCAGTCGTAACAGTAGCTAAAAGTTCTTTTCAGCTATTTTTTCTTTCTTTGCATCTTAAAAGCAACCTATAAATTTAACATTCTAAAATATAACTTTAGAATATCACATAAAATTCTTTTATCAATTCTTTTGATAGTTTTGACGTTAAGACCGTAAATATAAAAATTTTATCTAAAAATTGTTCTCTTTACAGAGATACCAAACGATAATTTTTTAATTGGCCAAAAATCACAACCATGCAGCACCTTTTTCACTTTTTTTGACTACCGAAAAGCTCCAAAAAGTAACAGAACTTCTATTTTCACGGGGTTATATAACTTATGCAGCAAAGTCCAGTCGGTCTGTTACGAACGACAAATACGTAATTACAAGGCTTAACAACGACCAATACAAAAAAATCCAGTTTGCTTGGTCAGGTTGACGTGACACTATCCTAGCCGTTGCGTTGTGTTGTACAATTATCGCCTTCATGATATGACATGATGTTGCCGTATTTGGCCTAATACATTGTCTGTATGAGTTGTAACCCATAAAAAAGTATTTCCGGTCACCTACTGATCGACTTGGTAGACTACAACAGTCTTGCAGTGTTTTTTTCGAGGATAGGCTCCTTGTGTTGTTCTTCAAAGAAATCTCCTTTTTCTCGCAATAAAAAAGATGGGTTTTTACTAGTCCTCGTGTATGTATCTTTACTTCTCAAATCCAATTTAATTAGTTATAATTTTTTTGAAAACATGTGACAACACAAAGCACAATAACATCTGTCACTTCAAATAAGTTCAAATCTAAACTGAGCCTTCAAAACGAGAAAAAAAACAACTTTGATGGTGAATAGTGCAAATAATATTCACAGTTTGAATTCAATATGTGGCACATGTATACTATACAAATGTTGTAAAATATTTTAATAACTATTTATATGTTATTAAAAATGCGATGGATAAAAATACTTTTAAAGTTAAAAAATCCAATCTAATTTTCCGTAATCGATTAGTAAACATGGTGATAACCGTATTATAAAAGACGGAAAAATCACTGGCATATCAAATTCTCTATCGAGCGAAAAAGATTATCCGCTGCCAAACCAGTTGATCCGAGTCGCCATTGGTCAAACATGTTGAGGAGCCTTTTCTTCTTCGCGTTAGGAAGCAAAGCCCGCGAGAGTGCAATTTATGGCCCCTAGGAGCCTATTGGGCTTAGTAGCATCAGTCAGCTTTTCTGGCCCAATATTTATGGTATTGTGGGCCTTACGAATTCGTAATCGGCAAAAATTTCACACGGTATTTACTGGTAGAAAAAGATAAGCTGTTCGGATCAGCCAATCCAGTATCCAAACACAGGAGACTGGAAAAGAGATCTGTACAAATACTGTATGTCTATCCTTCACCAAGAACGAAGCGCGCCGTGCGCAGCACGACGGCAGCCGCCCGCGTCGACGCGATCGAAGATCCGGTCACCATCCATGCCGCCACGTCGTGCTTTAGCGGCTTGCACGAGCACGACGATGACCAGAAACGAGCCAGCGCCCGGCGGCAGCGGGAGTCGAGTTCCATCCGAAGTTCCGAACACGTCCTGGAAAACAGGAGGAGGAGATCGAGGAGATCGCACGCCCGCGACGACACCCCTCCCCCAAATTAACCAAAGCTCTCGAATTTGCGGTTTGCATGGCCGGGAGTGTGTGTGTGGCCCGGAGCCCGCCCGCCCATGCGTCTCCTATCTTTGCTCCCGAGCTCATGCCGCGCTGCCCTTTAAAGCACCGGCCGTTTCTCTCCGACCATCTCCCTCTCGAGACGCCGCATCCTTCTCTGAAGCTCCCTTCAAATTAACATCGTCGAGCATTTGCTCGTCGATCGATCGGCGGTGAGAACTGGAGACGCGTACGTAGCTAGGCTTCTTCGGTTCGCTTCTGGTTTTGTTCGAGGGAAGAGACCGCGGCAGGATTCGACCGGTCACCGGCGCGCGCAAAGCCGCCAGCCATGTCTTTCACCGGCACGCAGGACAAGTGCAAGACGTGCGACAAGACCGTCCATTTCATCGACCTCCTCACCGCCGACGGCGTCTCCTACCACAAGACATGCTTCAAGTGCAGCCACTGCAAGGGGATCCTCTCGGTATGCACGGCCTTCATGATTTTTTCATGTCGTCTTTTGAGTGATTAGCATTTAGGCGATGCTTAATTAAGTTCGTGCAACGCCTTCAGATGTGCAGCTACTCTTCCATGGATGGTGTCCTCTACTGCAAGACGCACTTCGAGCAGCTCTTCAAGGAGACGGGGAGCTTCTCCAAGAAATTCACCCAAGGTAACGCCTAAACACAGCGGCCGTCGGGATGTTTGGATATTAACGAGAATTGATTATGTTCTGAAATTTCTTTCTGTTCACTCAGGTGGCAAATCTTCAGACCAGGTACAGTCCCACAAACTTGATGGAACAATAGACAAATTCACAGCTTATATTATTTGACAAGTATTGGTTAGTTCTCATCAAATGTGGCAAATTTTTCACGTCGCAAATCTAAAATTTGTTCAGGCAAAAGCTCCAAGCAAGCTATCTTCAGCATTCTCTGGAACTCAAGATAAATGTGCAGCCTGTCAGAAAACTGTGTACCCACTGGAAAAGGTACACTAATACTGCACTGCCAAATAACCGCTAAAAACTCGAAAAAAATATGATGAATTCATTGCAGCATTGAACGAACATGAATCACTCTTGTTTGCTCGACTCGATCTTTTTGTTCAGCTAACTTTGGAGGGCGAGTCTTACCACAAGAGCTGCTTCAAGTGCTCGCATGGAGGCTGCATCCTGACGACGTCGTCCTACGCGGCGCTCAACGGCATCCTCTACTGCAAGATCCACTTCTCGCAGCTGTTCAAGGAGAAGGGCAGCTACAACCACCTGATCAAGACGGCGCAGTCGAAGAAAGAGTCCGAGGAGGCTGCGCCGGAGGCGGCGACGGAGGCCGGCGAGAAAGAGCAGGAGGTGCCCCCACAAGACGCCACATAGAGAGAGCAAAGATTAGAGGGGAAAAACAGAGCCGGGCATACGTACGAACACCGAGTTCTCAGCTAGTAATTCGAGTGTTCGACGCATCTCCTCCCTGCTTTCTCCTCCCGTTTTGTTCCGCCTCTGAAAGCTTGCTTTTTTTTATTGTTTGACAAACTGCTACTGCTGTACTTACTCGTTGACCTGATTATTTCTGTATGAGGCTCTGCCCTCTGGGGTCATGACGATGTCAACGCATTGTTCTATCTCATCTCATGGAGTTTATTGAAAAGCAAGTGCCTGACGCTTATTATAATTGACTGGCTATTATATGTGAAAATGACAATGAAAACAACCCACCAATTTATCAAGATTCAAGACCTGAGTAGCCAAATTCAAATGTCGCTCCCAAAATTCCTGCATTGCTGACCTACAAATCATCAAATTGTTGCAGTGGCAGAGGTAGCATTCATGAACCAATATTTTAATCAAACATGAGTTCATTCAGCATTCACACAAGTTATTGAAAAAGATATCTGTTATTTTTTAGCAAAATGGGTTTACCGTTCTAGTAGAAAATAAACATCTCCTTGTACAGAAAAACAGAGAGAAAGGTACATATTATGCCATTATAGATCCAAAGTTTATTCAAGAGGAAAAAATTGCTGCACACAAAAATTTTAGAAATGTAGAAATTTTACATGATTTAGTTCAGATCCAAGGAATTTCCTGCAAAATTCCTTTATTTGAGACCATTTTTACGGCACGGCAGTAAAATACATTCTAATAGTTGATTTTTAATTTTTGAACGGTTTAGATTAATTTTTACTATTAACCTAATGAGGGGAGTAGAATATACATAGGGCAAAATCATCTAATTTTTTATACGAGGGTTAAAGCGATAATTTTCTATGTGTGAAACCCTAGCAATGCAATCTTCCTGATATGCTGTCTCTAGCACAGTTCTGAATGTGAAGACATGCTAGTTATTATATAAAACATCGCTAACGATGGTTATATTCTAGATTATAAAACATTAAAAGTATCAAACTACCCTTAAAAATCGACGGCAAGAATTTATCTATTAGAAGTATAATACTACCAGTAGAATACACCGTAATAGTGCTCTTATCTGAAAGCATGCCTTGAGAAACATATATTGTTAATTGACATGACCTCCTCTGCTGTTTAAGATATCGACAAATAGGGTCATTTTGGCCTTAATAAACTTTAACCCATTATCTGAAAAAAGATCTTGCATAGAGCATAAACTAAGAAAATAGATTAAAAGCACATACCAATATGTCAAAAGCTAGCCAAAATTGTACTATCAGTAGTTTTGGGTATAAATGTGCACACCAAGGACCAATGAATTATAACACGCGACTAGTAATTAATTATAACACACGGGACTAGTAAATAATTATAACACGCTACTAGTATCCAAAACTACTGACACGCTTGCGCGGTTCAGGCCCAAGTCTTCGAACGACGCGTCACCCTCGAGCAGCTCCTGGAAGGCGCCGCCGGTGAGCCACTTGATCTGGAACGCCTGTGCCTTCCTCTCCGCCGCCTGCTCATGGAGCACCGATCTGCAGTACGCGAAGAGCTTTGCCACTCTCCGCTTACAGCCGAACTCTTTGGTGGCAACACTACCATCGGGGAAGCGTATCCTCAGCCTGTACATCTTCTCGCCTTCCAATGGCTGGTCATCGTCGTCGACCGTCACGGCGGGCGCCTCGATCATGGCCACTTCTGGCGCAGCCGGTTCTGGTTCTTGCAGCTCGCCGGGTTCGCCTGCAGATGCAGAGCTTCCAGGCATTGTCATTCTCTGGAAATTCTTGGGTTTGGATTCCAAATTGGAACGCATGCTCGGCTTCGATTTGATGTACTCTTTAATGTTCACCAAGAAAACATCGGGCTGGATGGCACCGCTCCACTTGGCCAGCATCTGCCCGGTGATGGGGTCAATGACGAGCACGACGGGCAGCTGGTCTTCGAGTTTGTAGAAGCAGCACACTTTGCTGCACTCGTCGTCGTAGCCGTCCATCGTTTTCTCCAGCAGCGAGAAGACGAAGTTTTCCTTCACAACCTGGACGATCACCTCGTTCGCCCACAGGTCACGGTTGTGCAGCTGCGACGTGAACTCGTCGTCGGACTGTAGGTTGAGCAGCAGCCACCGGTCCAGCCGCGCCGCGTGCACCTTGGTGCTGTGGAAGTCCGCGTGGTACATTAGCTCGTACGGGCGGCGGTACAGCTCGGCCAGCGATTTCTTTGCCGGCTGCGGATGCGATGGTTGAGGAGACGACGTTTCCTCTATGTCGCGGTAGCGGTCATCGTCTTCATCCGTATCCATGTCGTAGGTGCTGTCGTAGTACTCGTTGTCGTAATCGTGGTATTGTTTCTCGCTGGATTCTCCGTCTTCTTCTCTGCCGTTGTCGCCAACAAGTTGGCGCCCGACTTCCTCCTCGTCCTCCCTGTCGTCGTACGACGTTGCAGATGGCATTTGCATGTGCACCGGCGTCACCGAGGATCTCGATCTCCCAGATAGCGGCGGCAGCTCGTCCCCCCAAACGGACGGGGCAGGA
>KE372063.1:151709-167007 GCA_000418225.1 Zizania latifolia
CGCATTTTATGACTATGAGATACGACAAATGGATGTCAAGACGGCTTTCCTTAATGGAAACCTAAGTGAGGATGTGTACATGACACAGCCTGAAGGTCTTGATGATCTAGAGAATGCTGAGAAAGTTTGTAAGCTGCAAAGGTCCATTTATGGGCTGAAGCAGGCTTTTCGGAGTTGGAATCTTTGCTTTAATGAGGTAGTCAAAGGGTTTGACTTCATCAAGAACGAAGAAGAGCCTTGTGTTTACAAAAAGGCTAGTGGTAGCTCACTTGTGTTTCTGGTCTTATATGTAGATGACATATTGTTGATTGGAAATGATATTCCTATGCTAGATGCTGTCAAGTCTTCGTTGAGAAAAAGTTTCTCAATGAAAGATCTTGGAGAGGCAGCATACATCTTGGGCATAAAGATCTATAGAGATAGATCGACAAGGTTAATTGGATTAAGCCAAAGCATGTACATTGACAAGGTATTGAAACTGTTCAATATGTAGAATTTCAAGAAAGGTTTTCTACCGATGTCACATGGTATTTTTCTCAGCAAGAGTAAGTGTCCTTCGACGCCTGATGAGCTGGAGAAGATGAGTGCGATCCTGTATGCCTTCGCAATCGGATCCATCATGTATGCCATGCTTTGTACGCACCCGGATGTTTCTTATGCTCTAAGTGTTACGAGCAGATATCAGTTAAACTTGGATGAAAGTCACTGGGTGGTAGTAAAGAGTATCCTTAAGTACTTGAGAAGAACTGCGGATATATTCCTGGTCTATTGAGGTAAGGAGGAGCTCGTTGTAAATGGTTACACCGACGCTAGCTTCCAAACCGACAAGGACGATTCGCGATCGCAGTCTAGATTTGTGTTCTGCCTCAATGGAGAAGCAGTGAGTTGGAAGAGTTCTAAGCAAGAAACGGTTGCAGATTCAACGATAGAGGCCGAGTATATTGCAGCTTCAGAAGCTACAGAGGAGGTAGTTTGGATCAGAAAGTTTGCTTCTGAGTTGGGTGTTGCCCCTAGTGCGTCCAGTCCAGTGGACCTCTATTATGATAATAGTGGTACCATTGCGCAAGCCAATGAGCTTAGGTAACACTAGAAGTCGAAGCACATACTGTGACGTTATCACCTGATCCATGAGATTATAAATAGATGTGATGTGAAGATATGCAAGGTGCACACGGATTTGAACATAGCCGATCCATTGATGAAGCCTTTCTCACAGCCCAAGCATGAGGCACACTTGAGCTCTATAGGTATTAGATACTTACGTGAGTGAATCGAGCGTATGTGAGAAAAAGTTAGTTTGTCTATGCTGATGTATATTTGGATAATTTGTTATCTTGTTCCTTAAATAAATATCTTTTACATTGATCAGCAAGTTGATGACTTGTTTGTGAGACTCTTTGTGTTATGATGTTGTTCTAAATGATCCCTAATCTCATATCGTCATGTGGGACAGTGATGATTTATAGATTAGCACATCTGTCTGATTGATGATCATGTTTCACAGATCATAGACATAGAGATATCAAATCAGTGATGTAGACTCATGTTGGTGAACATGGAGTTGGATAGACCAACATTGAGATACTGGTAGGATTGTTATTTTATAAGTGCCATCAGTTGTCATCTCAAATGGTATACCTGCAGAATCCTTAGACCTGAGATCGTCATTGATTCCAGAATGTGTAGTAGCACACTTAGGGGCTTCCAAACGCTATTCCGTAACAAGATAGTTATAAAGGTTGCTTTCGGGTGTGTCACGAAACATGTCGTGGGATGTGAGCGGTCAAGATAGAATTTACCCCTCCTAAATAACGGGAGAGACGTCTCTAGACCCCTCGAGGTAGTCGGATTGGAAAGTGCATGGCCATGCCACTATGATCAAAGAGTTGATCATAATTGAATCTACTACTTGATCGAGTGAAGTGTCGAGCTATCAACAAGGATAGCACGAATCTCGCCTTGAGCTTGACTGATGTCGTGTGGTAAAGGGATTGGTCCGTGAGTATATCAAGGTTTAGAAAGTATGATTTTGACTTTGTATATTTTTGGGGGTCAATATGTGCTGCTAGGTATCGCTATTGATCGGCGATTCGAAAAGGGTTTTTGAGTAGCGACCGTTTGCATATGAACCTATCGTGTCACACGCTTAAGGGGATTGGATTTTAAACCTTACAAGAATTGACTCTTGTGCAAGTGGGAGATTGTTGGAATTGTGCTCAAGAGAATTCTGGGGGAACTGGAAGTTCTGGCTGAGGGCCAAAAGTTTCGGGTTCTGGAGCATCCGGAAGTTCCGGTTGCACCGGAAGTTCCGGGCCAGCCCCAGTTTCGGTTTTCTGGAGGAGCCAGAAGTTCTGGTTGGACCAGAAGTTCTGGGCCTACCTGGACAAACCGGAAGTTCTGGTTGGACCGAAAGTTTCGGGTCAAAATAAATTCGATACAGAAGGTTATTTTCGGAAGTTCCGATCAGAACTGGAAGTTCTGGTCCAGACGAACAGATTAGATCTGTTGGGCTTTAATACAGATTAAAGGCCCGTGACAGGGCACTATATAAATGGAGGAGGGGCTACCACGAAAAAAGTTGTTGTTGCCATTGCTGCTGGTTGTTGCTACTGTTGCTCCTAGTTGAGAACCCTAGCCGCCACCTCTCTTCTCTCCTCGATTACAAGTGTTGTGATCGATCTCCCCGGATCTCGCGAGTGGTGCTAGCATGCCGGCGTGAGGTGATCTTGTCCCTGGACGTGTGGATACCATGGAGGCACTGCTCCAATAGTGGTGCTCGTCTTCTTCCTATGGAGATCGCCGGATCGTAGGATCGCGTCGTCTTCATCGCCGGATCGTCGACGAGCGAGCAGAGCAGGGAGGAGCAACTCGGTCCCTAAGTGCTCCAAAACGCCACTAAGTGTGGCGATGGTCTTGTCGGCCTCTTGGGTGGCCTCGGCCCTCTCGGCTTCCAAAGCCTGGTTAGCTGTGTGAAGTCGCTCGACTTCGGCCTCCAGGGACTTGTTGACCTGTTGAAGCTCTTTGAACTCCAAGGCCGCTGCCTCTCCGGTCTCACGCTCTTGTTGGGCTTCGGTCCTCAGCACCTCGACGACTGCTTCAACCTGGTGATGATGTTGAGTGGCCTTCGAAGCTTGCCGCCGAAGGTTCTGGATGTCCCTCGCAACGAGGTCCTCCTGGCGGACCACGACGAGGGCAGCTCCGTGGAGCAAAGCGAAGGCCTGCGACAAGAGGGAGTTGTTACAAATGAAGAAAAATGCAAGGGGCTAGCGAACCGGGTTTTGGCTTCGTTACCTAGAGCATAGACTCTTCAGCGGCTACGGTGAGGTCCGCGTGGCGGTAGCGGCCCATCTCCGCTACTAGGTCACTGCTGGCCAGGCCCACGCTACCCCGAAAGGAACTGGGACACCATGCCCCCGACTGGTGCCCCTGACGAGATGAAGGGCCGCAACAAGGGGACCCTGCTCGTCGTCCCCTCCGGAGATGGGCTTCGGTCGACAACCTCGACCCCGACAGTTGGGTAGAGCCGGATTGGCCCCCTCGTCACCATCACCGCCATCATCAGCGAAGGAGCCCTCGCGGGACTCCCCGCTGCCCTCTTCACTACTGCTGTTGCTCGACCCCTCCGCGTCGTCAGCCACCTCGACGGCTTCATCTTGGTTGACGCCGAGGTCCGCTTCATCGTCAGCTGCAACACCCGTAAGAAAAAAAAGCTAAGTCCAGAGCTAGCTAATAACGAAGGCTGCAAAGAAGCCCGAACCGCCGAATACCTTGGACTTCTCCTACAACCGGAGAGAGGTATGGGCAGTCTGAGGGGACGAAGAGGTCACCCCAGTCTATCTCCAACGGAGCAGGTGGAGCCATTGGCTCTGGCTCCTGGTTCACCCCCCGAAGGAACCTCTTCGACCTCCACTTCGAGGACTGGGCTTCGGGGCGGCGGTGACCTCACCTCCGAGGCTACGATCGCCAACACTACGGGCGGGGGTCCGGATGGCTCTCCGGAGCCTGTCGAGCCCCGCTGATGCTGTGGTGATGAACCCTGTGGCTCGTCGTCTTCATCCATCCTCTTCCTTTTCCCCTCCGAATGGGTGGGGTCTGGGAGCTCCGAGACCTCACTAGCACCAAGCCGGATCCATATCCGGTTGTACCTCTCCCAGGATCTGACCAGGGCAAGGCACTAGCTCCTCTCGTTCATGGTCAGAACACCCATGACGCTCTCCGCCGCCTTGACCGCCTCCTCCGACGTCAATATATCCCGCTTGGCTGCAGTTCAAAGAAAAGGAATGATGAAAATCATAAGCGAAGCGCTTAAGATACGAAGGGTTAAAGTTTTAGAGCCTTACCGGTGAACTCCGAAGGGATCTCCTTCGGCTCGCTTGGTGCGGAGTCCACAAAAAGGCCCTTTGGCAATCTATGTCCGAGGGGGCTAATTTGGAGGGTGATGAACTCCTCCACGAGGTCCCTCATGCTCATCCTTCGGGCCACCATCTGCAGGAGTTAGACCCTGGACCTGATGATGGCTGAGTCCGTCACACCTGAGCTTAGCGACAGTACGAGATGAGGGTGTTGGTGCTGCGGAGGGGGGAGTCCGCTCCGATGGAGATATAGAACTAATTTTGGTCCCACCTCGAGTACCACCGGTCGTTCGAAGCCCTCGTCGGAAAGGAGTCGTTGAACTCCTAGCGGAGCTAGGAGTTGACACTACCGAAGGCTAAGGCCCTGACGACTCTGTCCTTGTAGGTCCGCCTCTTGGGTTGACAGTTCGCATCGTGTAGGGCCGCGAAGACATCGGCGTGGCCCTCACACCCCTCTGCCCTGATGGCCTACTCGAAGATAGCGAAGCGGGCTACGGTGTTCGGAGACAGCTGGAGGAGTTTTAGATTGTACATCCAGAGCACCTCGCCTAGCAGCTCCGTCGCCGGGATCCCAAGCCCTGCCTCGAAGACCACCGCTTCGTCATCTCTTGGGATAGGGATTATATCGTGCTTCGAGATACGGAGGTTGACTGATTGGAGGACCTTCCCGACACAGGCGTCGTTGATGGAGTCTGGTGTAGACTTGCTTTTCCTCAGCTCCAGCGTCTGCTCGAACTTCTCCGTCGGAGGCCAGAGGTTGTGTGGCCTATAGTGCTTTGTGGCGGCTTTCGAAGTCGTTGCCGCTGTGGCCACCGCTTGAGCCTGCACAGAGGCAGAGCTACCACTGAGGGGGAGGCTTTTGGCCACCGAAGCTTTATTCGGCATTTTCACGAGTCTAGCACGTACCCTAACGAAGAAGCGAAGGAGGGCTTCGGAAGCTGAATGCTTCACAAGCGAAGGGCTGAGAGTTTGGCGCGGGGCGAGATTTGTAGCAAAGGCTGAAGGATGCGGATGCGTGTAATGAGCCCCGGGGCATGAGGGGGCTTATATAGGCGGTAAAAAGAGCGCGGCACTCCGCTCGGAGCCATTTTTTACCACCCCGTATGTGCCTTCCAGAGTCTATGATTAGTAGGGCCAAGGTAAAATAGGGCTGAGCGCCTCGGCCAGGCGACGGTTCATTTCAAAGCCATTGGCTACGCTCAGCGTCGTTTGGAGTTCCGAGGGTGTCCCATCAACTTCTGCCAGTCATTTAATGATCGAGGTTAGGTTGGCCTGAGCCTAGGCTCCAAAGCCCTGGGCTCCGAAGGAAGCTGCTAGGAAGTGTTATTTGTCGAAGGCACGCTTTACCCCTTCGGTAGAAGGGCTACGTGCGAGGGGCTACTATTGGGGAAAATTACTTTACCTTAACAGGGCTTCAATAACAGCAGCTGTGAAGTCCCCTTCGGAGGAGCAGGCCGACGTCTCGTTAAAGGCTATTTCAGAGCCCCTTGGTGGGCCGAAGGTCCGAAACCCTTCAGCAGTTCGAAGCCCCCTTCGACCTGCATGGTGCGGAGCATCTAAGACAGTCTGACGGTGACTTCGAAACCACGGTTTACTTGTACCCTCCGACAAGACGTGTGTTTGGGTCCGTTGACATGGAGGGTTACTAAACTACCCCTATATAAATTCACTGTTCATGCTGTAATAGTCGATTGGGTGTAGACGATAACTTCGTATTATCCTATAGTAACTATGCCTATAAATACCCTTCCCTTTGCGAGGTAGAGGGGATCGAACTCTGAGAGTAGTAATCAATACAACTCTTACTCTAAGGTTATTATCCATTCGGAGATCTAGAGCATTGTTCGAACCTTAGCGAATACTTCGAACCCTTCGAGATTCTTAAACAGTTAAACCTATTGCGTAGTTTAGAATTACGCCAATATATACCACATTCTTATAAATCAAGATTTTTTATTAATAAGATACTAATTTACCATTTTTATTCTAAAAACAAAAAAAAATCTACTAATAAGGTACTAATTGTCCGTATGCCGTGTGGTGTGCCGGCGCGGTGGTGGCTCTTCTCTTTTTATGGTTGAGATTTCTGAGAAGTTGAGAGTTAATCGTGCGTAGATACAACACGAGTCCGATCCGAGAGCAAACTGCGGGACAAGATGAACGGATCTCTATATCATCTTAAAATGTTTTAATTTAACTTCTTCAACTTTATTAAAGAATCAATTCTACATCTGTATCTCTTTATGTACCATATCCTTATAAATCAAGATTTTTTATTAATTCAATATCTCTTATACACTTTTTATTATAATTTCGTAATATTAATAATAAAAAAGTCATATTCATCGAAGGCCCATGCCCATGCCCTATGGCCTATCAGCCCATTGGAACTTGGGCCTCCGGAACCACCGAGCCACGAATGAATTGCGCTGTGCACTGTCACATAAACACGCCCAATAGAAATACTCCTCGACACGGCAAAGCAAAAAGCCCAAGAAACAGCGAATCCGCACGGCCGCCGGTCCGTGCACCCTTCGTGCCTCCCGGTGGCCCGTGGCCATGGCGACGAGACCTGCAAGGCGACGGTAGCCATAAACCGACGCAGTCGCGCGGAAGCACCTACTCGTCAAGGGTTGCGCGGCGCATGTGCGTCCCTAGGGATTTGGGAACATTAATGTGGGTATAAGAATTAGGGCTCTGGTTAATTCGAAGCTAAAAATGTTGTAACTAGAGGAGAGCATAAAGAAGCATTGATACAGAAACACAGGAGATCCACAACACTACCTAAAAAGAGTCATTAGTGACGGGTCATAAAACTCATTAGTGACGGACATCACATCCATTACTCTTATCGCATCAGTAAAGACCTATAATTAATGACGGGTGTTCACCCCGTCACTAAAGGGGCCACAATATTCACCCGTCACTAAAGGGTACCCTTTAGTGTACCCTTTAGTGACGGTTACACTGTGACCCGTCACTAAAGGGTACCATTTAGTGACGGCTACACTGTGATCCATTACTAAAGGGTGTTATGTTGATCTAGAGATGGATCTGTACAAACCCTTTAGTGATGGATTTTTATTTAGACATATCACTAATATTATGGTCATATTATTAAAAAAATAAATTTTTTAGGCTGTATCCTGAATCAAAAATAGGATTTAGTAGCCAACATTGTACAATGCAAACACATCATAAAAGTTTTATCACAGAATACCACAACACAATTTGTATTACAAAAACAAAGCATACATTACATAAATGAGCCGTTCACTAACTGTTACAAGTCATATTTACATCTCAACCAACAAAAATTAATTCATACCACTACAATGAAAATCACCCTTCGAAGAGATGACTTGATCCATTAAGAATGTCCCTAGCCGTCTTCGGATGCCATGCAAGTCAGTCTTCTTGAGAAAATTTTTAGGTATATATGTGTTGGTGTAATGAATTATTACACAACAAGTTCAATAAGTCTCAAATGGCTTAAGACTAAGTCTAAGTGTCAGGAGCTGGCCTCCGAATGGAGTAATACCTCACGTCCCGAAGTATATGTATTTCTGTGAGTGAAATAGTTCGTGGTCCCCTCCTCAGCAGTAAAGAGGGGTATTTATAGGCATACTTCGTAGATGGTAATACGTTATTACTCCCTATTTACAACTGGCTATGCCTTTAATACACAGTACAGATACACATAGGGATAGCGTAGTAAAAAACGTAAGTAGTGCTATAAAGTATACGTCCCATCAAAAGGAATGCATACCCCCGGTATTAATCTAGGACTCCGAAGCGGTATTAGCCCTTCGAGCTGGTATCTCTAAAGGCTCCATCGAGGAGGGCTTTGAGAATCTTGACTTCGACCGCCGATCGCTTCCAAGGGCTCCAGGGAGTTGTTTAGGCTTCGAACGCCTCTGAATCATCGAAGGGGTGCCATGCCCTTTAATTAATTCTTGATAGTTCCTCTAAGTATGGCAGAAGATAATTCCCCCAACAATATGCGAAATGAGTTTTTACATTAGTCGATATATACATAAATAAAAAATAAATTCAACACAACAATCATATATATAATAGTATCTTACTTCTGGCATTTGAAATTCTGCTATCTTTAAGGCCATCATCATATGGTATGCGATATAAAACCTAAATAGGTTTTCTAGGAGGTTGAGTGTAGCACTGCTATAGAAATACATGATTAGTGAGCATGACACATTTAATTTGGATAAGGCAGACATTTAGAGACTTACCAGTACTACGGTTTTATGCACCAACTGTCGGCGTTCCGTTGTATTTGATGTATCGGTACTGGCACCGAAAGCTCTATAATGAGATACAACAAAAATGAGTTCAGCGAGAATAGGTTAAAGGTTTAACTTGTAATAATAAAGTGAAAAAACCTCACTCGTCGATTATGCTTCTGATTATGGAGTAGTCTCTCTCAATGCAGTTGCCATTGGGTCTAAACGGTTTTGCTGAGTCGATATACCATATGCTCCCCTATTCGCTCAATGAAGAGTTATCCTAGTATGAGGATATGTGTGATAACTAATTAATTAAATCTTACCACTAAAGAATATTGAAGAAAAAGTGACTTGAAGGAACAAACTATATGATAGTGAGCATATAATGTAAGAACATTACATGAACAAACTATAAGAATAAAAATAGTAAACCTAATTATCACACATATTTTGATACTAGGCCAACTCTTCATTGAGCGAATATGGGAGCATATAGAGGAGCACATGGGCAAATTAGAAACCCTAGCCATAATGGGTTTATTCATTTACAGAACACATAAATCAAGTTGATCATATATACATATCAAGTATACATAAGTACGAAGGAGTTACATAGACAAAAGTAACCATCGAAAATAATATATGACATGCTACATGGCATAGACAAAGTACTGCTTTTTATAGTAGATAAATATTAAAAACTACAAAATGATAAACATGGCATTCACAGAAATACAAACATGGCATAGATAAATATCAACATTCACAGATTCACTGAAGTACCAACATGGCATAGACAAAATACCAATATTTTAGAATGGATTCACAGAAGAGACCAACTAGGGTTCTTGGAGCATGCGGGTAAGTACCTTGGGAGGAGGAGGAAGAATCAAGATGAGGCGGAGATGAGGGTGAGTCAGCAATGGAGAGGCACGATGAGGCGGCGGCGAGGACGATTCGGCAACAGAAAGAAGGCCACGCGCTCCGACGAGGAAGGTCACGCGCGCCGACAAGAAGAAGATGGCGATGACGAGGGAGAGGTGGCAGCGATGAGGGAGAGGTGGGGCGATGAGCAGGACACGACGTTGACGAGGAAGAAGCGATGACGACGTCGATGAGAAGCTAGAGTTAGGGATCAACGTGAAAATAAAAGTGTGGTCGGTTCAATTTCGCCCTGCCTATTTATACCTAGGAGACACCTATAGTGATGGGTCATAACGTGACGCGTCACTAAAGAGCATACCCATTAGTGACGGGTCGTAATGTGACCCATCACTAAAGAGGGTGCTCATCTTAAGCGACGGGTCGTAACATGATACGTCACTAATGCTATGACCCTTTAGTGACGGGTCACAGTATGAACCGTCACTAATGGAGTGCCCCCTTTAGTGGCAGGCCATAACGTGATACATCACTAATGCTAGGACCCTTTAGTGACGGATCACAGTATGAACTATCGCTAATGGGGTGTCCTCTCTTTAGTGACATGCCACATTACGACCCGTCACTAATGGTGCATCTATAGTGACGGGTGTAAAATAGTCCGTCACTAAAAGTATATTAGTGACGCGTGACATTTATTCATCAGTAAAACCACGTCACTAAAGATTGTTTCTGTGGTAGCGTAAGTTTATTAAGCAACTACTTGGCGAGAAGTCTACTGTAGGCATTGACCACTGGTGGCCAGCCATGAGCTTTTCTAGATTACCATCCTTGGAATCTGTTAAGAAAATGCTAGATACGAAGGGAGTATATATGTAGCACATGGCAAAATGTTTTTATCGGTATGATGTAATTAAATTTGTTGTGACACAGAATATCAGTATATCATTACTCATACTAGTAGTAGATAGATGATTATAATAATCGAAGTGTTGCAATAAAAAAGTATATATTCGCAGAGAGAATGCACGTGAACATTTAAGCATAACACACAATTTCAAGATATGAAGCAACCAAATCATACTAATGTTTATCTCTCGAAAAAATTCATTATAATGTTGCATTTTTCAACCCATCGTACTCGTCGACCTTGACATCTTCACACGTCCAGATAACACTGATGACCTTACACCTTGGTTTCTTGGAGACTTGGAGTAATTAAGCACTTAACCAGAATAAAAGAATTCAAGTCACAGTAGACAGTTTTGTTTGATTCTTCTTAGTAGAACGTAAGTAGAGCTTAAGTACAGAAGCCGAGTTAGGTGCAATTGCAAATGCCATGCGGCATTCCGAACCAATCATGCAGTCCCTTCGGCTACTTCTCTTCCTATGCCTTCAGAGTTTCAGCTTCGTAGCATCGGCCATTGACCAGTTCACCTTCGATGGCTTCGCCGGCGGCAACCTCACCCTCGACGGCACGGCCGTGGTCACGCCGGACGGCTTCCTCATGCTGACGAACGGCACGACCCTGCTGAAAGGTCACGCCTTCTACCCTTCCCGTCTACGTTTCCACCAAGCGGCGAGCGGCGGCGGCGGCGGCTCATATCCCGTGCGGTCCTTCTCGGCGGCGTTCGTGTTCGGCATCATCAGCGAGTACACCGACCTGAGCAGCCCCGGCCTAGCCTTCGTCGTCGCCAAGAGCAGCGACTTCTCGACGGCGCTGCAGAGCCAGTACATGGGCCTGGCCAACGCGCGCAACAACGGCAACGCCAGCAACCACTTCTTGGCCGTCGAGCTGGACACCATCGTCAACGCCGAGTTCGGGGACATGAGCGACAACCACGTCGGGATCGACGTGGACGGCCTCGCGTCGGTCGCCGCCGACAACGCGGGTTACTACGACGACCGCACCGGCGCGTTCATGAACATGAGCCTGCTCAACCGCACGGCGGCGCAGGTGTGGGTGGACTTCGACGCGCGCGCCTCGCTGGTCAACGTCACCATGGCACCTCTCGAGCTTCCCAAGCCGAAGACGCCACTGCTCTCCGCCACCGTGAACCTCTCGGCCGTCATCGAAGACGAAGCCTACGTCGGCTTCTCGTCGTCCACCGGCGTCGTCGCGAGCCGCCACTACGTGCTTGCCTGGAGCTTCAAGATGGACGGGCCAGCCCCACCGCTAAACATTTCAAAGCTGCCGGCCTTGCCGGTCACCGTTGCCAGGGCCCCGTCCAACATGCTAAAGATCTTACTGCCAATTGCCTCGGCGGCACTGGTCTCGGCATTGGCCATCACAGTTTTCTTGATTCACCGGAGAAGACGCAAGTATGCGGAGCTTAAAGAGGAGTGGGAGGTTGCATTCGGGCCGCACCGATTCTCATACAAGGATTTGTTCCACGCCACCAACGGTTTCTCCGATGAGCGGCTACTTGGCTTTGGAGGATTCGGCAGGGTCTACAAGGGAGTGCTTCCGATGTCTGGAGCTGAGATTGCAGTGAAGAAGGTGTCTCATGAGTCGAGGCAGGGGATGAAGGAGTTCATAGCCGAGGTGGTTAGTATCGGTCAGCTTCGACACCGGAACCTTGTACAGTTACTTGGATATTGCCGGCGGAATGGTGAGCTGCTGTTAGTCTACGATTACATGCCAAATGGTAGCCTCGATAAGTTTTTGTACGATCAGAACAGACCGGTTTTGAGCTGGAGTCAAAGGTTCAGAATCATCAGAGGTGTCGCCGCGAGCATACTGTATCTCCACGAGGACTGGGAAAAGGTCGTTCTGCATCGAGACATCAAGGCGAGCAACGTGCTCGTGGACGCCGAGATGAATGGGCGGCTCGGCGACTTTGGCCTCGCGAGGCTATACGATCACGGCACCGACCCACACACCACGCACGTCGTCGGCACGATGGGGTACCTAGCCCCGGAGCTAGGGCACACCGGCAAGCCGTCCAAGGCCTCTGACGTCTTCGCCTTCGGCGTGTTCATGCTGGAAGTCGCCTGCGGCCGGAGGCCCGTCTCGCAGGACGCGCACGGCGGCGATCACCTCCTGCTAGTGGACACGGTGCTCAAGCGTTGGTGCCAAGGGACGGTCACCGACGCCGTGGACCCACGGCTGCATGGCGATTTCGCCGAGGAAGAAGCAAGTCTGGTCCTGAAACTATGCTTGCTGTGCTCGCATCCTCTGCCCAGTGCTCGCCCTGGCGCCCGGCAAGTCGTGCAGTTCCTGGACCGTGACATGCCTCTGCCTGAGCTTTCACGAGCTCACCTAAGCTTCAACATGCTGGCTCTGATGCAAAGCCAGGTGGGCAATTCATGCTCTGCTGTGTCGACGGTTGCTGGCAATATCTCGGACGTCCCTAGATCATGATGAGCATGCACAAGGCTTGTGTTTCTCGCTACAGGATTTTACATGAATTATATTTTATAGGTTACTCTTCCACGATTTGCACAGTGCAAAAGTTGAGGCGAAGTCTCAGGAGAGTAGCAGCAGCCGACTGGAATAATTAAGAGTCAATATTAGTGGTCACTAAGTGTTTGCTTATCAGATCTAGAGATAGAGTTTACTTGAAGGAGACTTATTATCTCCAGTACAAAGATAGGTTTCATGACTAATTGAATTATTTGCCGGTATGCAGCGTTTATACAAGACTTTCGCGTACAACACTGTTGAACTTACCTTGCACGTGCAAATACGCAATTATGCAAGCGGACGCCATGTTTGACTTGTACGTAGGTTATGATGTGGTTACTTCATAGTTTATTCAATGAAATCTAAGGTTATCCTACCGAAAATGCTGTTTAATTTTTAACTTTGACCAAACAGATTGCTCAGGAACTCTCGCGCCAGAGAACTCTCAGGCCGAGCCACCACCGGTTCTTACTTCATTCATCGATGCTTTTTCTGTTATAGCGTTCTAGCTTATATACTCAACACCACACACTCTTTAGCCCTCATGATACGGTCCACTTGGGCACTCTGGCCCAAGAAACATACTGCAGTAGGTGTGTTAACAATCGCCCTCCCTTGAAGGCTGACTTGCCCCCAAGCCAGCGTTGAAAGAATTCAGCATGTAGCTTCTCCAGCTCTTCCCAGGTTGCAGCCTCGGCCGGACTGTTCTTCCCCTTTGCATCAATACCTGAACCCCATGAGTAGTTCCTTCAAAATGCAAACGAGGGTCCAACAATCGCCATGGAATCTTGCTAGTTGTATCGACAGCTTGTTCATGCTCCCATTGAACTAACACTTGATCCCCCTGTGTATTACCTGCAGCAAACACACAATGACCTAGAAAGTAACAGGGAATCTTATCAACTTGTTTGTTTGATGGATTATCCTGATTGAAATCCCGATCACCATGGGCACTCTTAGGTTGGAATATAACTTGGAACAGATCAAAATACTTGAAAGATAGCATGTGATTAGCCCTTCTAACAAGGAAAGATTGCATGTAGTGTTGCTTTACATCTAAATTCTTCCAAGTTACATTTTCAGCTGGCCAATTAGTCCATTGTATCAGCAGATGGAAGAAAACAACAGATGGTACAACTCTGTAATCTGGTTTGATTGATTCACCTCCCAATGCAATTTTTGCCAAAGCACCACCATCCATCAGCACAACTAGTGACAGGTTGATCCTAACAGTAGCATCTCCCACAGCCCAAACTGAATCGACTAAGGCTCGAGAATACTCATCAACCATTATGGCTCTATTCTTGTCCATCTTCACCCCAATTTCCTCTAGTCCAAGGTTCTTTGTGTTTGGTCTGCGACCTGTTGCAAACATTACATACATGAACTCGCCAATAGTTTTCTTGTTTGTCTTCAGAGGAAGCAACCCATCATTTGATTTGCTCATAGCTAGAGGACCGTGTTCAGTATGAAATGTGATACCCCTCAGAGACATCTGTTCAGCAATGAAGTCTATGACCTCCTCATCAAACCCGCTTAACACTTCCTTCTGCCGAATAAATACATGCACCTCACCCTTTAAGCCATTGAATGTGCCAGCAAACTCCAAGGCAATATATCCACCTCCTACTATTGCAATTTTCTCAGGTTTTGAAGGCAGATCAGGTGCAATATCATAACATACAACATGCTCTATTCTTGGGATAAATAGCATGGTTGGTCGGCCCCCAACAGTAATAAGTTGGTTCTTAGCAGCGTAGAGTTTGCTGTCTGCACTTATAGTGTGGCGATCGCTGTTGCTGGTGTACTGCTCCATGGGCACATTCAGAGCACCAGAAAGAAGAGCAGCGATGTCTCCAGCATCAACGCAGTGGCCATGGAACACATACGGCAAAACCAGCCTTCCATTGCCAACCTGCTCACCCAAAGCCTTTGACATGTTTAGAATATAATCAGCAGCAGCAGTAATCCTTGTAAGGTCTATCACAACAGCCCAGAATATCTCTGCTGACCACAAATTCCAGCCTCCCAGCCTGCCTGTTGAGGGATGATGTGACACTCTCGCCATAGCTATAAATAGAAGAACTCTATTCCTTGTTTGCATCTGGAGGCAGAGTGTGATAGGAGTGAACCCAGTACGCATGATGGCCATCAGTTCCTTGCAGCAGATGTGTGTCTTTGGTAATTTCTCCCCGGAGTTGAAGAACAGCCGGATGCTAAGGCCAATACCTAGGAAGGGTTGGTCCTTGCGGCGACTAGTGGGCGTGGGAACGGTAGTGACTCGCAGCAGCTTCCTGAGTGGCAGAGGAGGAGGTGCAGCACCGATTGCAAGGTAGGGCGTGGCGGCTTGCTTCTGGAGGCGGCGGTGGCGTGCAGCGCTCTGGGCGGAGCGCGCGGACGACGCGCGCGTG